>JAODLC010000113.1:1213726-1225151 GCA_026781145.1 Hippopotamyrus pictus
AACTACATCAGTTACATACAGGGAACAGGAGGAGGGGGGTAGCCAGATAGCACAGTGGTTAGCACTGCTGCCTCACAACCCAAGGACCAGGGTTCAAGCCTCACCACCCCCATAGCTCCCCATGTGTGGAACCTGCAGTCAGACAGCCCCAGACACCCTCACCCATAGCCTGAGAAAACAGATAGTCAGACATTAGTCATGACATCACCCCTACTTTTTCCAAAAGATACCAAACAAACCTTAATGAGGCCTTACAGTAAAGAATCAGGATCTTTCCAGACAAACAGGGCTCCCAACCAAACACTGACCAGACCAAACCCTGCTTAGTCTCACACAGACCACCCAGCCCAAACTGCAGGTACCATGGTTGCTGACAACTTGAAACACTGGTCAGAGAATGTGAGCTGGAGCCTAAAGAAAGCAACTACATCAGTTACCTACAGGGAACAGGAGGAGGGGGTGTCCAGATAGCACAGTGGTTAGCACTGCTGCCTCCCAGCCAAAGGACCAGGGTTCAAGTCTCACACACAATAAGCACACCAACCAATCCAATACACATATACTATATGGCTACCTGTAATTATTACAAGCACTGACATCAGTAGCGGCATGTCAGTATATCTACTATTCTTTTACAAAATGGCACACCCGACATTGAGACAAACCATTGTGTGTGTACTTAAAAAATACTTTAAAGTAAATTTAAAAGTAAGTACTTAGTACTTTCACTTAAGTAAGATTGTTGATGTTCTACTTTTACTTGAGTACATATTTTGCAGGATATTTGTACTTTTACTTAAGTACTAAGCTTCAGTGGTGGGGGAAGTACTGAAGCTTAGTACTTAAGTAAAAGTACAAATATCCTGCAATAGATAGATAATAATAGATAAGATTTTAACAACTTTAAGCTATTAGTTAAGTTCTCCCCAAACGAGCTTGATGGGCCGAATGAGCCCTGGGTCTGCTTCTTAAACCACCCACCTGTTCAAAGTGTCCTCCGCAAACAAAATGCTTGAAAACTATCTGAAAGCCTTGAGAGGGCTCTTGCCCCAGGCGGGTGGTCTGGCCGTGAGGTGGCACCGCACGGTGACTCTCAAAGACTCTTTTCCACTCAGTCATCGTGAAGTTTGGCCATTAGTAATCATCTGAAATAAAGGAATTCACGCTAAAATATTTGGATACATTCATACCCACTAGACCTTTCATAGGGCGCCAGTCCTATGCCCTGTGAACGTGTCGACTGATAAATATAGATAACGTTAACGAAATATCTGTAATTCGCCAGTTACAGTGTGTTCCGCTGTGGCATTGCTCTAAACACGACAAACTCTAAATGCAAACAAAGAAAACAAGCAGAAAAGTGGAAAAAATCATCAGCAGCTAACTAGCTAGCATAATTACCAATCTGTTATCCATCGAACAGTACTTCACATTTCCAAAAAAAAGATTATATTTTTCAGAATACGACAAACAACTGATGCTTCGAAATCTTTAAAGAAAATTCAACAAAAACTGGAACTGCATATCAAAATAACTGCGGATAATTTACCTCTCCTCGTTTCTAACAGACGCTTCTGCCATGACTGTTAGAAGTACGTAGAAATATAGGGGTTTTCGAAATGCATTGTAATAAATACAGTCATTTTTACTCGTCTTAAAATCGCACACGTTCCTAATATGCTAATATATCATTCAATTTACTTTATTCGTATAGTGATATGAATATAGGCTCAATATTATTATGTAAAATATATAGAGATTTTTTTGTGATTTCCCCCCTCTAAGGTACACACATAATGGTATGAACCTCTTCTTGGCTTCACGTTACCTGGGAGATGCACTGTTACGTTGCACCGGTTTGGACGCGTTGCGATGTAGTTCAGAGACCGAGGGTGTAGTTTAGTTTCTAGCAGGGTTATTAGGTGATTGGTTTTCTAATAACCGACTGAAACGATTGTTTCATTAGTGCTATGTCAGATTCTATGAAGCTACCATGGCGACAAGCAGGCTGATTAAGTCTATTAGGTTCAGTGAGGCTACAGTAAAATATTTTACTATTCATGTATATTCAGCTCGACAGCGATACGTTTTACGGATTATAACCATATATTTAGTGCGGGAATTGTCTTGTTGAATGCTTTTGCCCAAAGACAGTCGTGTCTCACCAGCTAAGACCTGGAAAGGTCTTATTTATATTTAAGAATAGATCATACAGTCATAGTGGTGTGTCTGCGTGTGGATTAAATTTATATTAAATTGTGGGGACCAAATTTCCCCGTGATTAAAACCGTTATTTTTACGTTGTGATGACCTTTTTTCAGGTCTCCATAAAGATCTGTGAATGCAATCAAAGAAGTAAAAATTCCCGTATTTTGTTTGGTTACTTATGATAATTAAAGTTAGGGCGGAGTAGGGGTTAAGGTATACGACGGCCGCTGGAATTAGAGTACGTGTTCCCCGTAGAAAAGAATGTAGACTTTGTAGAGTCCCCGCAAAGATATAATTACAAACTTGTGTGTGTGTGTGTGTGTGTGTGTGTGTGTGTGTGTGTGTGTGTGTGTGTGTGTGTGTGTGTGTGTGTGTGTGTGTTTATCATAGTAGATGCCCCTACTGTATGTAAAATAATGATGCAAAGTTTTGCGGCATTCTTTTCGGTAAAAAAAACCCACCTAAGATTAGGAAAATGTATCTTATTTTCTTATCTAGTTTGAAATGCAACGATCAGTCACATAAATACACAAGATTTGTCTGTCCAATTGTAGAAATTTAGTCAAGTGGATTTTATTGTCGTGCCAGCCATACACAAGAATACCGTGGTACGAGACATCGTTTACCCAGGACATACGGTGTAACATATAAGACACATGGTGGGCTATGTACACAATTACAGGGGTAATGCGCAGATTAAGTACACGTAGTTATTGGTGTTTCTGGTAAATTATACACATTATACAACCTTTTTTATTATGAATAGGGGTGCTTTGGAAGGTCTAATTTTATTTTATTTTATTTATCCTTTATTTTACCAGGAAGGTTCCATTGAGATACAATATCTCTTATTCCAGGAAGTCCTGGCCAAGATGGCAGCAAATAAGAAATTAAGACAAAAGTTTCATATACATACACACAGAGGTTCGGAATGCATTATGGGTATTTCCATTATTTCTTATGGGAAAAATAGTCTTGACTTGCGACCAACTTGAGTTACGACCAGCACTCGAGAACGAAATGAGTTGGTAAGTCGAGGGTCTATTAATTGCATTAATAAACTTGAAAGTTATGAAGGGCGTCCGCGGGTCCGCGGAGTTGTAGGGAGGTGGGGCTGCCAGTTGTGCGCATGCTCAGGACTTCGAAAAAGAGCCGGCAGATGCAGACCTGTAATCGAAGGGAACGGAGTAATGTTTCGGTCACTTAAAAAGAATAAACTTGTGAAACTCAGACGCCGCGGTGAAAGTACAAAATATGGAGTCGCGGCTGCAAATGTGAAAGAGCTTCTCAGCAAAGGCTCCAGTATTTTAAAGGTACTGTGTCCGTGTGTGTGAAACAACAGCTGGTCGTTTTGCACGGAAGTGAAAGCTATTGCGTGTTATATCTGGACTGTAGTACAAAGATCGTGGCTCATTGTAATGTAATTAATTAGGTACCACTGAAAGGATCTCGGGTTTGTCTGTATGAAGATGGAACCGAAGTTGGTGATGATTATTTCAGAAGGCTTCCGGACAACGTTGAACTTGTTCTGTTGACTGAAGGACAGTGCTGGGATGGATGTAGGTCCAGTGAAATGTATCAACACGTGGTGACAGTTATTACTTTGTAACTTAAAGGGATGGTATTAATGTGCAGTTTTATTAGTCTTTTATGTCTTTAATCTGTAACAAGCAGTTACACGTTTGATTTTCTCTTAATCTCGTCTCAAAATTCACATTCGAAAGAGTGTTTTTAAAGGGGAAAGGGTTTTCATTAAGTGTGAATAATGTGTGTGCATTCCGTGTCCGCAGTGGCGTCTGATATTAGCCTTCTGCTTGGCTCCACGAACCGTCATTACGATCTTTTAATCAAATCTGCAAAGAGCCTTCTCACAGATGAACAGTCTCAGAAAAAGCGGAAAATCCTAAGTGATCTACTTCAAAACCTAGAGGATAACTCTGAGAGTGAAAAAAGGGAAGAGGACAGCGACTGGTTTCAGGGTAATATTACAGCATTCCCAACCTCCAAAAATGCTTCAACCGTGTTACTAATATTCTGCAGTTGACCTCAGTGAGCTTTGTTTGTTATGCTGACCTGTTCTTTTTCTACCCGTCAAATTTTAGGAATTGACACTAGATTTAAGACCAAGTCTGATTACATGAAATACAACTGTGAAAACAGAATTAGAGGATATTTGAAAGAGGTAATCACTGTAATTATACCTGCAGTAATACCTAAACTTTATCTTGACTAAGCACTCATCCTGCTTCAACCTGAGTTTAAAAAAAATTATATTTAGAGAAACTGCATGAAAGATTTTGTTCTCACTGCAAACTTTAGTGTACGGTGTAGTTAGACATGATGCTTTTTTGGGTGGACATGATCATTTTGATGTTTTCCCACTAAGGTGGATGGATATACTCCGAACATCCAGAGTCCCAGGGTTCGGACAGAATACAAGAAAGTCGTCACCAGTATGCTTGAGAAACTGAAAGTCACCAAGTACAACGGCTGCTATTTCGATAGACGAGAGGAGTCTGACTGCATGTGCTCCAGGGAAGGCTGGTTTTCTTGTCAGGTGAGTAGCTCACAAGGGTTGGCCTGCACCATAAAAACAGTGCTTTATCTGTTCTCTTTTCTGGTGTGGTAGTCAGTGCACCTGTATAGTAACTCGTATATAAGGCGACCCATCTTGCATTGCTTCATTTGCACTGAGGAAAGTCCAACAAGGACTGAAATGTTTGTACTTTTGCACTCTATGCACTTTGTACAGCCCTATAAAGTACTGAATAGAACTATTTTAAATTCAGACTCTGGTCTCAATTGTTTTTTTGTTTTTTTTTTTATCTTTGTGTGAGAGTGCTTCCTTGCTGCATTGTTTCTTGTCCGGTGAAAACGTGGTTTTGCACTCAGTGAATGAAAGCGTGGCAAAATGATGCAACATTACGTCACTTGTGAGAGTTTATATTGTGGCTTGGCAGGTGCTGTGATTCTGCTGGGTTTCACATTATTTATATGGCTGATTCTGTTGAGTGCAGCATATTACGAATGGTACTTTTCTCGGAGGTCTCCACCGTGGTGTCCTACTGTAGAACTGCACCCTTGCTGCGCTGCATAGGCCCTCTGTGGTGAGGATGACCTGGGAGCCCAAGCTGGCTTGAGTTTCACTGAGTGGTCTAGGCAGGGTTCCTCTCCCATTCATTGCTTTATTACAGTGTCTGCTGCGAGGTGTAGCTCTCACTGCCAAATGTCGCATCGCGTACTGAAGCCTGTGGAATAGAGCCACACACAGTGACGGTGGCCTAACCCTCACCCCTTCTGTGATAGAATCAACCTCACAACCTGAAACCTGCCGTTCCAGCCTGCTCTACAAAAAGCAGCTGGAAAGTACTACTGCTACAGTGGTTAACTTCAGTGAATTCACATGACATGACATGTATAAGATAAACTGCTTCTTCGTGCAGGGTGCTTTTGATCAGGACAGCTGCTCATCTCTCCACTCCATTAATCCTTATGGGAACAGAGAGAGCAGAATCCTCTTCAGCACCTGGAACCTCGACCACGTGTAAGTCACATGTTCATAAATCCTTTCACCTATTACCTAGTGTTAAATTCTACTGCCAGTACTGACATTTCAGCACATTTGATTAAAACCTTTAGGATCGAGAAGAAGCGGACTATCATCCCGACACTGGTGGATGCACTGGGGCACCACAGCCATGGTGAAATTAACTGGGAATATTTCTATAGATTGCTGTTCACGCGTGAGAACTTGAAACTGGTACATATCGTCTGCCACAAGAAGACTGTTCATGACCTGGCGTGCGACAGTGGAAAAATATACAAGAAGGTGAAGAAAAGGAGATGAATGCCACGTGATTTTTTCCCCTCCTTTGCTTCAATGAAGTAACTAAAAAATCCTCATAAACAAGATCAATTCTTCTTCAAACCACTTATCATTGTCACAAAGGTGCCCAAAGCCAATTCCAGGCAAGACAATGCTGGGATATACCCAGAATGGGAGGCCACTTCAGTGCAAAGCATACACAATCATACAGTATGGGAAATTTAGAGATGGCAATTAACTACATGTCTATAGAGGAAACCTGCATGGCAAGGACATGGAGACTACAGATGCAGACAGCAGTTCAGTAATGAGAATGTACATTTTTTTAAAATCAGATTGCAGCCTTTTAATTTTTTAAGTGCAGTTTTATATTTTATTTAATGATTTTTCTATCTGCATGTCACATAAATTTTTAGAAAAAAATCATTTCTGTGTTTCACTTATCACTAACAACATTCGGTGTTCTGGTAACATAAGCCTCGAGTAAAACAAGAGGAAGCCGTTACTGATTTTTTAGGTATTAAAGACGACAGGCTACTAAGTGCATGTTACACTACAGTCCTGCTTTCTGTTCTGTCCTAGTGCCTTTTATGTTCCTCTGTCAAACTTAAGTTCTGTGACACTACACACCATCCCATTCACTCATGGATGTCTTATTAAAATGTTAAAAACATTACCATATCTTACATTTTGAATTTCAACAAAGTAAATCTGGACCTTGGACAAGTAGTATAATTAATTTTACTGATCATTAACCACCGTTAATAAACATTAAAATCAGTTGCAGCATTTGGTCAGATGTTTTTAAAAAAGTGACAATACCACATGCTTCTGTCATTGAAAAATTATTCAGTTATATGTCTTACACACATACAAATTTAAGTTACAAATAAGCAAGCTGGTAATGCTCTGTGTTCATGACAGACATGAGTCAACCTCAGGCGACTGGACAGTGAGCGATATATTAGTGCGAGGATGCAGGCAGGTCACACAGTACATCTTTGGCTTCCATTCAAGAACATAAGAAGTCATTAAGTGCCGTTTTCAGGACGAAAAAAAAATTTGACTCGGCACTTTGTGTCCACCCTGGAGGTCATCAAAACAGGCCATTTTTACGATTCTTTATGCTATGTTGGGCCGCCGTACCTGTAGAATAAGTAGAGGGAAAGACAGATTGTTCTCATGGATGTGACGTTTTGAAAAATCCGATCAGCCCAGTAAGGTTGGGGTCACGTCTAAGCATTACAGGCTGTTCTCTTTCACCAGATACATAGCTGTCAAGGTGTATCCTGTCCACTTTCCCATAAGCGACAAAAAGGGCCGTACCTCTCTCATCTGCTCCCAGCTTCCTGTTTGCTAGGTACTGTTGCAACTGTCTGGAGGGAAGATTTCTGGAGTAATTTTTTCCAGTCAGTATTAAACTGCAACACCAGGGCGGGTTACGTTTGTGCCAACGCCAGTAAGGCTGTGTTCATTCCCAGAACCCCCACCTCAAATGTCAATACAAATTATCTGCCAAGACCAAAATGTGTCATTTATAAAGTCCCAATATTGCAGATCTTAATAATATACAATACTGCTATATGTTTTAAAGTTTGTTACAGTATTTGATTATATCTTATTTCAAGAGTTCTGTTATGGTTTTTAAACTTCACTGTATCAATGTCAATGATGATTGAATATGTCGATTTTCACTAAAATGGGAGACTTCCATCCTTGAAATAGTTACGGAATATCCCACAATTCATTTTTCATCCAGAAATTATTTTACTTAAGTGGGTGTGACGGTGCGTTTTTTTTTCCTCCTGAAAAGAACAGCATTAAAAATTTGCTGAACATCACACCAACTGGGCTGGAATGTGAAAGAGGTATAGCAGTCTTCCTAAAAGTTAGGGCTGCACAATATCACATTGCGATCACATGGCATATGCACAATACTCACCAGGGCCTTAGGTAAAGGGTGTAAACATTTGTCCAGACGCTGGCATTTCGGTATTATACAGACGTTCACTTACACCTACATTTAGTAAGCAGATTAGTACTGCACCTTAAATATTAGTGAGAGGCATACTGCGTTGGCCACAAGTTGGTAACCTGTATAAATTTGGTGTATCCTTATGTTTAATAAGTGTGTCAGACTTTAAACTGTAAAAAGTACTGCTACAGGACCAACATTTTTCCACCTTGTTCATCCACAATGTCCTCTTTCAAAAGATGCTGTAGCTGCTAAGCTGTCCCTTTATTCACGGCCACTTTAGTGCTTATCACTTACATGGTATACCAGAACAAAGAGTGCTTATCACTTACATGATATTCCAGAACAGCAGCATGTGGCGTGCTTTGCCAACAAAATTCAATGAACATCCACACAGTACCAAAAACCAGTGTCTGGCCAAATGTTTCACCCATCACCTAAAGCCATAACGCAGTGTGATATCGTGCAGCCCCACCAATAGTATTAAAATTACTGAACATTAGCCATTTTAAGCCAAATTTAAGTCTCATTTAAGCCAAAGAAATTCAGTCCTCTTATTTAAATACTATCTTACCCTTACTAATGAAAGCATCTGTATTAAACTAGTGACTCCTCACAGTTCAATAAAGTGAAAAAACGCTGCATACCACTCTCCTGCTCTGTAACCAGGGGGTCATCATGGACGTCTTCATCACTGTCATCCCTAGCAATATAGTGCAACCTCCGGTACTCCCTCCTACTTATATGGGACTCCAGCGGGATTCTGGGGGGATAATCCTAGGATAAGACATTCAAATATTTATTAGTTAGTATCCTGAAAAGTTTAAGATATGCAAAATTTTACACAAACTTCACAGCTGATAAGTTTGTGTTACTGCAACATCAACTTCAGAATAAGAGGAATGACATTCTTGTTTTGTACCAATCACATGCATGCTTACTAACAATGACACATTTACATGGTATGAACAATGTCAACGGTCAAATTTGTATTGTACATGAGTTACAAGGCTGTGTGATCACAGTTTTTGATACATGCTGTGATCCTCCACTGTGTATGTAAACACTGATGATGTAATTTGTGTGACACGCCAAACTGACCGAACTTCAACACAGTTACCTGGACAAGTTCTAAATTGCCAAAGAACTGTCCCACAGGCATGATCTGGTTGCTGTCATCATCAAGGAAAATACTGTTGTCCTGATCATCCAGCAAAGGCTCAGGATCCTCCCCTGTCACACCGCAGTTCCCCGGGTCTGACCGGTCCCCCAGGCATGTCCATGTGCTCTTTTCAGAGCAAAGTCCAGTCACAACAGACAAGGTATCTGTTAAGCCGTTAGTTACAACCGGACTCCGAGACAAACCATTTTCTGCCCGGTAATCCGCATCTCTCCTATTTATTTTCCGATCCGTACATTTCCCTCTCGGTCTCTTCACCGGACACTGAAGATCTGCCGCTTCTATGGATGTCTGTAAACAATAATTGGGTTGGAGGCGTGGGTACACGTTCTGTAGGAGATTAAATTAAATTAAATTAAATTAAATTAAATTAAATTAAATTAATTGCAGGATCATTCCAGCTAAACCCTTGCACTAACCTGTTCAGGAGCTCTGTCTCCCTGGAATTGGGAGGCAGCCGCCTGCTTCTCTCGCAGCCTCGCCGAGGTGCGTGTCCTGCCCTGTACAAGAACAACAGAAACTCCCTTCATCTCACTTACACCGAGTACAGTGGCATTAACCGGCTGCAAATGCCTGTGAGAAACCGAACCACGCGTTTATATGCAACCAAACTCGATTGCAACATTAACCGGGCAGGGCGAACCCATAACTTACGGAGTTACTCTTTAGCCGCGCTACCGGTCAGTCGACTTACTGACGTTACATGTAAAAAAAAAATTATCTCGCACTAACAAAAGTTAAGTATCGTTTTGTATTTTCAGTAGCTAACACGGTGTTTAGTCTAACAGAAACTTACCATTCAGCCGTAGAATGCTCTGCCCTTAAATACTAAACTTAACTTGCTAACTGTGAATTGATGTTCAAGTAGCACGCTAGCTGCTAGGCTAGCTACCAACGTATGAAATTTACTTTGAAAGCATTCGAAAGTTATTCACATTTAAAATGCGTAAAAATTCGAACAGAAGTGTAGTTAAGGGTATAAATCCTCCAGAAGTTCCCCGAACAGCTAACTCGGTTAGCCCGAGCGCTCCACGGCCACATAAGACCATACACACTAGGCTATGGGCCACTGGCAGCTAGCGCGGCTCTGATAGCTGGGGGCCGCATAAAGCACGGATCATACGGCGCTTTTACCTGCTTTCGCCTCATACCAAACGTCTTTCCGAGGCGCTGAGGGGAATGAAGAGAGACCCAGAGGCACAGAAGGACCGGCTTCACCGCGGCGAACTCGGACGGTCCACCGCCACTCTGCACCTCACCCGGCCGCGCGTTTCACGCGCAAAGCGCGTCACTGACAGGGAAACCACTGTCGCTTACATCATATCAAGCAGAAATTCTTACTTAATTTGTGCGGTTTGAATCTAACTTAATTTGCTGATCAGTCTTACTGACATAACATCAGTAATACTGAAAGTTAAAGCTTCCCTTTAAATATAAATAAAATACAAATGCTGCACGTGTAATGGCTGTCATAGAAATACAGATTTTTATTTCTTTTTTTAATGGAGTGGTCTAGTTTTTCAGAGCTGTTTATAGTATGACTGATACCATTTTTTCAGTAGATCTTTCCAAAACAGAAGGAAAATATATACATCTTCAAGAAAGCCACAGAAATTCTAAATATAATTGTGAATCAGAGCACACGTAACATGATTGGTTGCCATTAATATCTGATTGTCATTTACGCAATTGTCATTTTCTAAAAATTTTCCATTTCATACTGTAAGTAATATTAACTGGAACATATGTAATTGATGATGCAATTTAATATATAAGATTTTGAAATATAGTAGCGATATACAGTATGTGATAGGCTACTCGACTGCGATGTGGTGACTTTTCCTTTAATTGCTATAGGGGGCAGCATTCATGCATGTTTCGAATAAGAGCACATTTCCGTCCAAGTGTTTTATGACGCTAGCATAGCTTATACATCAGGCCTCTGGTTCAGGACTGGAGTTACTGATATAAAACTATATTTTTTCTTCGTTCTTTCATGCTCACGTACATGACTGTTCCATGCAATTTCGGATGGAAAGATAAATTAAAACATGAAACTAGAAAAGAGCATCCGTTCATCCGTTCACGGGCGTGCCGCAGGGCACGGTTCTCTCACCCTTCCTGTTCAGCCTGTACACTTCTGACTTCCGTTATAATTTGGACCAGTGCCACCTACAAAAGTTCTCGGATGATACGGCCATCATCGGATGCGTATCAGACGGGAACGATCAGGAAT
>JAODLC010000113.1:1231127-1253631 GCA_026781145.1 Hippopotamyrus pictus
GCCCCCCCCCCCCCCCCCCAAAAAAAAAAAGAAATGTAATTTTTGATTTTGTTTCCAAGTTTTTCGTTCATAACCCATCACGCACGCTCGATATCACCATATCTATATGTATTGTTCAAAGGAAAATGTAACTTTCACCACATGAACCACGCATATAATCAATCGCAGGTCATTAAACGTTGCCCCTAAAACACAATACAATCACGTTCTCATGTTTGCAAAGAATATTCTCACAGTGGGACCTGTTTGCCAACAGAATTTGCCACTTTATTAAATATTGGTGATGGTCACAGTAGGTAGTACAGAAGTTTTCAAAGTTCAAATTCAGTGAACCTGTTTCTACGCTTTACGTGTTATGGGTATTTTGAGTGAAACTGACAAAATGTTTTTGGACAAACGTATCAGTTAGGAAACTATAATACGCCAGAACAGAAGTAGAATTTCTGCAGAAAAAAAATTGTTTGCCTTAGTTTGATACCTGGGATTTTGCCCTGTCCGTTAGTTTGATACCTGGGATTTTGCCCTGTCCGTTAGTTTGATACCTGGGATTTCGTAACACCTGTACTGTTACCTGTCGATGCTGGAACAGGCTAAACAAGCGTGCCATTGTGTTCACATAAGTACGCAGTGTTTCTATTTCAGCAAACCAGACAAAACAATACAATGTGTACAAGTTGTTATTACTCAGCTTCAATAACACAACAACAGTAAAACATTCTCAGTGATTCCCCTGTTGTGAGTCTTGTGACGCTCCTATGATCTCCGGTGCTGTCGGAAGCCGCGGCGGCGCCCAGACGATCCGTACCTACGCCAGACGCGGGACGGCTTGGCCGCCACTGATTTTCCTCACAGTCTTTTCCCAAGACAAATTCTTTTTTTCCAAACAACTAAAAACTTACAAGTTTAGTTACTGAAAGTGTTGTGCACATGGTTGCAAAAACATGTTCGAAAACATCAAATATCAAAAAAAAAAAAAATGCAAAAGTCACTATACAATGCAAAAAACTGGTAACAGTTTAATTTTTAAGGTATGCTTCTTAAATATTAATCAACTGTTACTCGTCATTGGATAATATATTCATAGACAGAAAAACTCATTTTCAAACTAATTTAGAAACGTATTACAGTCATATCTGGCTCCTGGTATTTACAAAATAGTTTGAAAATCACTTGCAAATATACTCAGATTTGATGAATAATTGAGCATTTACAAGCTCTTTAGTAAATACTTTGAAAGACAATAGTAAGACATTTTTGTAATACATTTCTAAATTTGAAAGTGAATCTTTTTATTTACAAATATATTATCAAATGATTAATAATAGTTTATTAATAGTTAAGGATCAGACTTAAACTAAAGTGTTATCAGAAAGTTGACTATAGACTTGGAGCAAAATGCAAAAGTAACTGATGTAATCCATAAGCAATTACTACATATTAATTACTATTGATTTACATTTGATTATCATTATTGTAACTTTAGATGTTATAAGAAGCAACATCTAAATTGAGAGTATTTCACAACTATGCAGGTCTGGAAATGTGAAAGTTCCAATGACCATGAAAAATTATACATTCACCTGTCCATTATGGAAAACTCTAATAGCATATATCACAATATAAATCACAACACATTTACCTAATGTCCTTAAACTAATGTCCTAAGAAAAGCATCGGACACAATGAATCTTGCAATTCTAACTTACAGACATTATGTGTAAAATACAAGGTTTCCTTGGCAAGACATTTTACGTTTTTGTTTGGTAAAAGGTTTCTGATTCTATGTAATAAACCAAACTGGTCCTATAGGCTACAAACTGAATTGTTGTTTTTGTGCCTGGCACAAGAACCAAATGTGTCATCTGTCCTTAAGTGACCTTAATTAGGCACAACTATGTAAGCATTGTTATCTAAGGATGGCTACTGGTGTTTCTGTACTATGGTCTTGTAGCTAAAAAATCACAAATAAGTTATAAGCTAGATAACTTTACAAATTTACAAATAATATATATACACACACACACACAAACACACACACACACACACACACACGAGGGTTCAGATTAACAAGTGAAAAATAACTGTAGAGAAAACCACTTTGTACAAAATTGTCATTGTAAACATATTTAATACTGCGTGAATATTAAAATGTGTAATATGCAAAGGGGATTCAAATAATTAACTTTTAATTTTTATGTTATCGGTTTGCAAATTAATAAATAAAATGTTCTTTGAAACTTTTTTTTTCTTTTTTTTTTTAACTGATAACCAAAAAAAATCTCTCTCCAGGCAAGGTGCTCAAATAACACAAGTGATGTACGTGACTCAACAAACTCTGTAAGTTAAATGTTTCTTTGGCTATGACAGGCTGAAAGGTGAAACTTCGGCTAAATACTTCACTCATGTAAAAAAGAATAAACATGAACCTGCACACGTAGGGAAAATCTGTACACAGAGATGCAGAAACAACCGCAAATATGTCAATTCAACAAAAAAATGGTGAATCTTTTGGCAAAAGTGCTCTATGGGTCAATGTGAATGTGAATCTGTACCGCTGAGCTATGAATAAACAAGACGCCCAGTGAGGCTTGGATTATTCATACGGAGAGAGATTCGCCAGTGCTACTAGGGTCGAAGAGCATTTCGAGCTTAACGTCTTATTAAGGGCGGGCGCCGGGTTGTTCCTCCGTGTCCAGCCTTGGCTCCAGGTACCCTGCTCATACCACCCACCAGTCGTGCTTTGGGCCCTAGAGATGCCTCCTTTGTCTTCCTCAAGGGGCTGGTCTTTCCTGTTTGATAGAATGAGGAAGATATTGCTCTCACATTTTGACGTGGTGTATTACACACAAATTATAAAGTGCACTTCATGGCCTGAAGGGATCAGGCGGAAAACATCTTTGTCACGTCTTACCCAATGACATATTCTCACATGGCTTCCTGTCCCCAGCAGGGTACGGACCCGCTGACAGCATGAGTAATTCTATCATGTCGATTATTCTGAAGTTCAAAATTTTCAAAGGCCTCTATTTAACAACATTGATTTTAGAGATATGGTTGGGTTGGAATACGCACATATTTGTTTTCCTCAGTTTTAATCAACACTAAATTCATACAAGGTTTCTGTTAAGGCTCTTTTGGGATTAACAACAATGTTCTCCTTTATTGGGCCCAGGTCAAGGAGAACGGGGGGGGGGGGGGGGGTTCTAGGGTTTGTAAAAGATCAGCTGTTTCCAAAAGAGCCCTCAGTGTAGGCGAGCTCTGGGCGCTGGCCCCCGTCCCGAGGTGGGCCTGGGGGGATGAATGGCATACCTTGTGGGGGCTTCGCTCTCTGCAAGGCCGCTGTCCTCCGTGAGTTCTGCTTACAGCCATCCGGACCCAGGAGGTGAGACTTCCAGGCCTGTGGACAGAGCGGGAGTCACTGAATGGCTGCCCACCAGATCAACTCCCATAAGCTAGCGTGAGCCCTGCCGGAGCAGCAGGCCGCCCCCCTCCCCACTGGAAACTGAGCTGCTCCCTCTCTAAATGTTAGTAAACAAGACTTCATATAAAATGTTATGTTCAGAAGACAAAAAAGCCTGTGCTTAAAAACAACTAACAAAAATCATGGAGGAAGACACAAAAAAGATGAGCAGCCTCTTTCAGCTACTAGTCAATGAAAAATGTATTTTCTTAAACTTGTAAAAACAAATTAAGTGTATGAATAGCATTTTTACACACAGTATTCTGCTCTGCTTTTCCAGCTGGCCATTGGGATGTTTTCGGGTTGAACACATGCTTCACTTTTCACAGCCTTGTGTATTTACTCTGTCCGTATCATATTAACGGGTGTTTACTCTGTCCGTATCATAGTAATGGGTGTTTACTCTGTCCGTATCATAGTAATGGGTGTTTACTCTGTCCGTATCATATCAAACAACAGTTCTAGAGGATTGATGAGGTTTTTGTTACAGAAATTAGGGTTGGCGAATGCTGAGGAACTATTGTGTAAGAAGAACTATTGTGTACATTAAATGGATATTTGTTGTAAGGTATCTGCATAATTCATTAAGTCAAGGAAAAACTGCTCTGCAGAAGAAACTGTAAGTCAACACTTTGCCAGTTCGCCAAGCTTCTGATGTATACAAATACCTTTTTGATCTTTACACTGGAAGGAACCACTGAACAGGATTAAGCATAATTGTAGCTACTTTTCAAACACCTGCATTGTTTGTAGAGTGTAAGGTTTGTGCTGGTGATAATCCTAAATAATATCCCAGAAATTATACTTCTGCAGTCTTTTTAACTCTCGTTGGAGTTTCATTTTAAGCAAAAGAACAAGCTAATGGGGGGGCAGTCAACCTCAAACAGACGAAAACAGGGCAAGACACGAGTCATGGTCCTGACTGGCTATGACTCAGAGAAACATTTCACTAGATCCTGGGATCATCCACAGTGATCGGACTGAGCAGAGCTGAACTGCACAGGCCCATGACGTGCTCTGGGGTATCAGCCTTTACATTCCCTGTGGGCTTTTCTCGATGACCCTAATTCCAGCAAAATCCCATGTCTATGATACGCAAGCCTGACGGGCTGGGAGTTTCATAAAGGGAGCAGGACACATGCTGATTTGTATACCCACACTTCTCTGTAAACTAGGACAGATTCAGCCTCATTGTGTATCAAGGTAAGTCTCAGTTTAATATTTTACTGACCCCAACACACACACACATGCACGTACACACAGATATGTGGACTGTGGCAAAAGCAGTATGCAGAAGGACTGGGGACAGGAAGCAGAGAAGAGAAAAAGCAACCTGACAGAGTTTGAGGTAAACATGATGCAAATTCACTGACGTAACCTTGCGTGTGCATGTGAAGGTTATTCATCTAAATAAAGTGAATCAGTTTATGCAGTACTAACCAGTACACATACAAAAGTACTGCTAAAAGAAACCAATTAATTTATTAATATAAATACTTAATTTTCTACGTATTGTACAACCATTTAGCTGCTTTTTAACTACTATATTTAGCTAATTAAATAATTGTTTGTTTTATGCCTTACAAGTGATTTCAAACGGCCACCTAATACAATATAATTTTTTTTTTTTACTCTTTATACTCTATTAGTATCCTTAAGCCGAAATTAAAACACCCTCCCTGAAAATATTGCTCCTTTTGTTGATTCACAAACTTAACACCAACACTGGAGTTATTACTCTGTCACAGTCACACGGAGGGGCGGTGCTGGCTGACTGGACTGGTTGCAGACCAGCAAACAATGCAGCTGCTCCTGGCTGATGTAAGTGTGTAAGCACACACACTCATTACGCATCAGGGGAGTGTTTATGGCCAGAGTGCCTGAGGCAGGGAGAGAGGCACCAGTAAAAGTGCTTACACACTGACGGTGACCACTGCCCTGTTGCAGAATGAGTGTGCGCGCTTACACACTTAAAAGAACTGGGACCAGCTGCGGGTCTGAACTCAGTCTAGTCAGCCAGCACTTCAGCCTGTTTGGCGGCTTTTATAGTGACTTGGCAGGGGAAGTGTCCAGATTCGGCACCAAGAATGACTTAGCAGTAAACCACATAAGTGGAACAGGTCTGCAAACAAAACACCCTCAAAACCACTGGACCAGTAGCCTGGAGATTCCAGCCTTTGGCCTGTGTGGTAGAGAGCATTTATGCTATAGCCAACAGTTTGTGGGTTCACTTCACAGGATAGCACCCTACTGCCATGGTAAGGCATGTATCTTGAATTGCATTGAGTGGAATAAAATGCTAAAAAATACTAAGCAGAAATGAATACTCATGGATGAAACTATGTACCAAATAAAAGAAATTATTGAAAATCGTTCTAAGAAAACAGTTGTAGTCGGCAGCCATAGTACCTGCAGGTCAGACTATGTAATCCACCTGAAGCTAAGCAGGTTTGGGCCTGGCCAGTACTTGGATGGGAGACCAACTAGGAAAGCTGGGCTGCAGCTGGAAGAGGTTTGGTGTGGCTGACAGGTTAGTCTATCCTGTGGTCAGTGTGGATCCGGATGGCACAGTGCTCTGATAATGGTGCCGTCCTGTGGATGAGATGTTAAACCGGGGTCCTAACCCTCTAAGGTCATAAAAGGTCCCTGGAAATCCAGGAAAGAGTAGGGGTGGTACCCTGAGCCCAGGCTAAAGTTTCCCACTGTGCCCCTAATCAAATCTGCCCTCCTAATCACCCCATTTATGTAACTGATGAATTCTCTCCTGCCCCTTCACCACCTTATCTACTGTGTGATAAGCATACTGGTGCAGAATGACTGCCGTCACGTCACCAAGACGGATGCTGCACACTGGTGGGGATAGAAGTAATTCCCCATACTGCGAAGTGCTTTGGGTGTCTTGAAAAGCACCATATAAATGTGACGTTCATTAATATATACATTTATTACGGGAAACATTTTACCAAACACTCGTTCATCCATCCATCTATCTTTTTTTGAGTGACTGCTCCTTCACCTTGGGTTACAGTGATTGGACGTTATTGTTCCTGGAGGAGCGAGGCACAGTTATGAACAAACCCTGGGCGTAGATTTGGGCATGGATGACAGGGATGTGTCCCTGCCAACATTGTGGGAGCAGCATGTGTGTTTAGGGAGGTGGGGGTTCGGGGCATGTTTAATTCCTACCAGTAGTGAAACCAAACCTACGCCCTTTCCACATTAAGACAACGGTCTTCAATTATTTTTTACCTGTGGGTTGTGTATACAATCTCATGAGATCCTGTCAATTAGTGGATACAAACTTTTACAGTCATGCAATTGTTAAAAGTGTTTGTGCTTTGAGATACTTTTACATGCCTTCTTTGCCTTGTAACGTATATCTGTTCTATTACGCAGTGTAATGACAGAAATATAAAGTAACATCTATTTTTTAGTAACGTTTATGTACTGTTCCTGAATGTCTCTTTACATGAATAGAGCACAACTGCAATGGCTGTTACTGTACTTAATTTTATGCTTTGACTGAAAATGAAATGTGAAAGTACAGTGATCCCCCGCTATATCGCGGTTCACCTATCGCGCCCCCGCTATATTGCGGATTTTTCCCCGGCGTGTCACAGTTCTCTGCGTATCGCGTACCTTGTTTGTGGTCTGATTGTTTCGGTTTGCTTTAAGCCCTACGATGACTCCCAAGCATCCTGCAAATTCTAATCCTTCCGGTAGTAGTGAGCCTAAGTGCTGGGGCCATTCAGGAGAAGGTAAAACTGCTGGATATGCTTCGGGAAGGAAATCATTATGTGGACGTCGCTCACCATTATGGCTTAAATGAATCAATGGCACGCTACATCAAGAAGGATGAAAAGAATATATAAGAGCCATATATGTTTCTATTTTTATATATTCCATTACATATACAGAGAGACAGATGTGTGTGGATCCGGATGGCACAGTGCTCTGATAATGGTGCCGTCCTGTGGATGACCTGCCGTCCTGTGTGTGTGTCCTGTGGACACACACACACACACATTACAAATAATAATTATATTATTATCATCATCATCATCATCATCATCATCATGATGTTACTTAGCCCGACATCCACATATATGTGTTGTTTTAATAAGTTTACATGTGTTTAAAGTGTGTGGAAGGGGTATTTTAAGGCTTAAACTATAAAAAAAAAAATGTTTATTTATATGGTCTTTCTATATCGCCAATTTTCACATATCGCTGATGGATCTGGAACGCATCTTCAGCGATAGGCGGGGATCACTATTTTTTATTATTTTTTTTTTTAGATATAGTGACAATGAGTTTACAAAAAATTGTAGCGGAAATAAATTACTGAGTTATATTACATACTGTGTCAAGTATTGAAAATGGTATCGAACGTCAATACTTTTCTTTGTATCTTATCGAAATTTGAAATGTTGATATTGTGACATTATCATGGATACACAAAACCACACATCAAGCTCAATTTAAATACATCGATCCACCTAAACTGCAAGAGCCGCATACCTGGGAAAGGCCACACTCAGCAAGCACGATGCCCTTACAGCGGGTGACGATGACATTCCCCCACTCAGCCCCTTACAGCGGGTGACGATGACATTCCCCCACTGAGCCGCCACATGGCCGTCTCAGCGTCACCCTTCCCTGAACCGTTCCCTTCCACTGAACCTCCACGGCAAACCACTCTCAGAATGCAGTTGGCCCTGCTTCATATGGCTGGCTCCAGTGAAGCCCAAAGTAGGAACTGCTTTTTGCTACGGTCTACTTTGAGAATCGTTTAGGCAGAGGGAGGTATCATTAAAAAAAATATATAAAAAAAATAAAAAATCCTGAAAGGAGTAAGAGGCTACATACAGTATGTCATCACACACAAAATACTACGTATTGATTGGAAACATTCAGGTAATAAATAAAATATCTAAAATATGATTAAAATGAAGGGAGTAATGTAACATTCTGAACACAAACATGTTGGGGGATGAAAGCAGCAAAACCCTATTTGCCAAATGCCTCAGTTTGAACTGTGATGCTAAGTATTTGCTGCTAAGTTGTTGCAGTCGTGGTTTTTCTACTATGAGCCATTTAACAGAAATAATTGTTTTTCACTCTTGGGAAAATTACATGCTAAGTGCAAAGAGGAGCATAAAAGCACAGCCCTTTGCCTGGTTTCCGACAGCAAAAAATTTGCCCTCATTGGGAAAAGCAAAATAAAGAACTGCACTATTTTGCAATTATATGTGTAGGAAGAGTAAAAATATAATTTTTGTTTGGTTCAGCCACCAAATGCAGATCAATTAAGTGTACTCTGAAATTTAACTATGCTCCAGTGTGCTGGTACTATGATAACAAATTACGCCGTGAGATTACTGTGAAAGTATCTTATTCGGATGGTTTTCATGTCATCTGAATAACAAAAGGTTTTATAACAATGTGGTCACAGGAGTTCATCCTTTATCAGGCTCCAGAAAATGCAACAGAATCTCACCTCCTCTCCTGAAGCAAAATTATCATGGCATAATGGACAGTGGTTGGCTTTTTTCTCTGGTCCGGGAGCTTAAAAATAGTAAAAAAAAGAAATAATAATAAAACAGAGAAGCAGTCAGAACAATGCATAAGCCACAGCCACTGGCAGGAGCTGAGAGGACATACATATTTCTTGCTGCTGCTGTAAGTTGATAATTCGCAGCTCAACAGTGACTGACGCACTTGCCCAACATAGCTGAACACTAGCTACATCCCAAAAGAACCAGCAACTGGGCATGCCCAGAGGTTTTTGCTGACCCTAAACATCAGAGAGATGACAAGTATCGCATAAATTCAGACACCATACCTGTGTGGAAGTACCTGCTTTCCATAGTCTTTGTATGCCTCCTTTACGCAATGATTTCCTTTATCTTGGCATTTACATGTACAGTGATATATAAAAAGCACATTATGGTATACAGAACAGTTCTGATTGACACTTTGGATAAACTGTTCAGCTGCAGCTTCCCTTTAAGCCTTGTTTGTAGCATGACCTGTGGTTGCTGGCACACTTAAACGAAGACTACTGAATGTTTAATGTAATGCCGGGCCTGGATTTTATCTTGTCATCTCTGATTAGGAATTTCAGTATAACCTCAGTCCAGTTCCGTTGCACACACTCTGTACAGCTCCCTCGCTCATGACGTAAGGCCAGTTCCTAAGGACATGCCCAGTCTTGCTCCCTCATACATACCCACACAGTCTAGCCTTGTCACATACACTAAGTAGTCTGCTCCTCCAACAGCAAATCATGCAGCTGTAACTCAATATACAGAGATAGCAGACAGAGCCAGGAGATTCAGTTACTGCTCAACAGAGCATCAGAATGGACAAAATGAGGCATCTAAGCAATTCAATGACTGCTGGTACAGGATTAGAGGTTCAAAAAGACCCATTCTTTCAGGATCTTCACACATTACTGTATATAACGCTGACAGCATGGTGCCATGGAGAGACAAACATCCAACCAGCTCTGTAAACAAAAGCATTGTGTTAATGGCAGAGGTCTGAGGAGATCGTCCAGGTTCCGTAAAGCTATCAGGAAGACCGCAAACGCAAAAATGATGGCTTGGGGTATCAGTGGCGTGCAAAAAAGGCTGCATCTCGCCTCTGTGGACAGAAGGAACTAAGGGTGCACATTCCAGGAGGCCGGCAGCAGCTGAACTGCTACTGAGTTTTTATTTTTCCCCCGCGCAAAGCACAGGCGGTATCAGAGGCAGGGGAAACTAAACGGTTAATGAGCTCAGTGTTTGCTGGGTGCTCAGAAGGTTTACAACCCTGAACAGCTACTGCAAAAATTCCAAGAATATTATTGGGAAATCACACAAGCATTTAAATACTAGTCAAATAAGAGCAACAATGAAACAACCACATGATATATTGAAATATAAGGCCACGCAAAACGGCATGGTGTCCAGCCGCATCACTTCCGATAAAACGTTGGGAACTGCAAGGAGAGAACGGGCAGGGCGACACACTCACGCTGGCAGCCCGGGCTCTGGGAGTGGGCAGCCAGTGAGCCGCGTGGTACAGCCTCGCCACACAGGGGGCACGCGGCGAACGCCAGCCGGCTTTCGCACTCCGCTAGCAGGTGCTCTGTGAGGCTGGCGATCTCCACCACCTGGGAGACAACCGGAGAAAGAACGACGTTCAAAAAAAAAAATAAAACGCGTAAAGAGCAACCAGGGTTATTATAGTTTTCAAATTTACATTAGTCTTCATTTTTATTTAATTTTCCATTTTGGTTTTCACTTTTAGTTCAGTTTCAGTTTCTTTTAAGAGTGTAAAAATAGTTTTAGTGTCATTTTTATTTTATGAACATTTCTTGTTTTAGTTTACTTTTAAGTATTGATTTCAGTTTTCAGTACTGTGTTTTGATACCACACTGGAACTGATCCACATGCTTTCACCCTGCACAAGAAACAGCTAAAGAGGAAGCATGAAACACTTGGGTTTGCTGCCCTAACATGGGATAAAAACAAAAATGAAGCTGATTTTACCTGCATTTCTATTTCGTTTCAGTTTGGGTTGCATTGTTCACTGTAGTTTTTATTTCTCTCCTAGTTTTAGTCTCAGGTTTTGTTAACTAAGATGACCCTAACAATAACTGAGCCCTCCTCTAGGCTAAGCTTTTGTTAAAATATGAGATTACGCCTAAATGGAAACCAGTTATTAAGCTTTGTTTAATGGTTTGCCATTGGATTCATTTTTATTAATTACACTTATTTCTTTATATTCCTGTACCTATTGTCAAGGTCTGAGAGATGCATGTGTCACTCTCAGAATATGCAATGGCCTTTAATAACCTGGGGAGCTTTTCTCTCTCGTCTTATTTGAAGGACTGTGATGTGACACGCAGCCCTGCTTTGGTTTCTGCAAACAGTTTTAAAAATGGGTGCAATATAAGTAAATGAAATGCAAATGAGACTCAGGGCTGACACGAGCTAGCGGCTTGTTTTACAAAGCCTCTTTGTGGCGTGGCTCCGCCCCCACGGCTCAGAGGTGGAGCCAGGGCTTGGGGGCGTGTCTGCGCAGGCCGAGGGGTCTACCTGTCTGCAGTGGTGGCAGCTGCACAGCATGGGACAGTGCTTCCAGTAGTGCAGGTCCAGGCCCTCCTCCGTGAAGGAGTCACTCCTCTCACCACAGAAGATGCACAGGCTGAAACACAGGCCAGGACCGAGACTCAGTTTGTGGAGAAAAATAAAATAAAATCTCCATATGCATTTAAAATAAAATAGTGAAGTCCACCAAAGTAACCATTCATATAATACTATAAATACAGTTTGCTTCTATCTGCTTCCAGTATTTCATTATCACTGAGGCTCACCTTCCATTCAAGGCACCTAAGGTTCATGGGAATTTTCTCTTCTCTTCTAATGTAAATATCATCAAATGAAGTCAGTTATAAAGCTATGTAACAACTCCCAGAGTGCATAAAATATACTCTGCACAAACATTCAGAAATAACAATGTGCCTGCAAGACAGATAAAACATGTCAAGCACGCAACTGTCAAGGAACCAACACAGGTACCAGTACTGCTGGGATAAGTTTCCAGTGGCTGAACAGAATCATGTGCAAGATAGTCAATGGAACAAAAGCTATACAAAAAATATATAAAGCACTGTCTAGAACCTAATTTCTGTAAGCTAAAAAAGAATAAAAAATCATCAACAGAATCCAACAGGAACTAAGTCTCAATGTAAAATACAAAAACAGAGCATCCAGTCTCAAGATTGCAAAGCAATCAATGAAGACGATAAGCAGGTGAGGGGCAGTGGTAGAATGAGGCGGTAACTTTGCTTTTAAAAGTTATTCACAGTAGATACTTGGATGTTTAAAAAGTCGGCATGTATTTGCAGGATTTTCCTGCTAGAGCACAGAGAAACATTCGCAATCCTAGGCGTCCTCCTCTCACGAGGCCACCAGACGACCGACCTACATCTAATATGTAGGTGGTCGTGAAGCTGACGGCAAGCACAGCCTGGTGCTCCAGCAGAAGTGAGGTTGGTGGTGAGGATCATGGGCGGAGCTACAGATGATCTCTCATCCTTTCGCGCTCGTGAAGGAGCAGAAAATGGGCTATACAGGACCAGGATTATCCAGCCTCAGATTTGTACCATTACAGCACATTAAAATATGAGGTAACGAGTGCAGAGCTACTGATTCCATTGGTGCAAAGTACCACTGCAGGCTGCTGAGTCCTCAGGCCAGTTTCAAGTTCCGTGCTGTTGAGTCAGCAGACAAATGGCTGGACCTACCTGTCCAAATAACCAGCAGCTGGTGACTGGTCACCGCCCGTGTGTGAAGGACTGGCGCTACGAATCTTTCTGGCACCTACAAAGTAAACAGCCACGCTGTCACGGTCTAGACGAGGTCTGAGACAAATTATTCCCTGTGAGCACAAAGACGCCAACACTGCAGCAGAGACAGACTCCCGCATACAGACCCGCTCTGGGAAGCTTAACGGTCTTCTCCTTGCCCTTGGCATTCTCCTTGCCTTTCTCTTTTTTCTTTCAGAGAAGAACACAAACAGTCAGTCTCGTGATTACCAATACAACTGATATCAGATCGACAATAAGACGTGAAAGCACTGCACTTAAACCTATATATCTATAATGAGAGTTCTGTTCTCAATGTAATTTTGAGTGTGTTGTGTTTTCTTGGATTATCAGACTTTACTATCAGCTAAAGAAACATAATAATACAATATAATATAAGATAGGATTGTGGCAGAGGAGTCACTGCCCCAGGAAGGCTGACACACTGCCGTACACTGATCTCCTTCAGTACTGCTACTTGTTCCTGCAGAGTCAGAATTTCCGCTTTCTTCTCTTTTTCCACTTTCTGCGTGCAGTCTCTCTTCAGGGTCTGAATAAAAAAGCAAAGTAAGACATCTTCTCTCCTCAACAACTCCCCCCCCCCCCCCAGTTTTGTAATGCAGGAGAACTTGCTGCATTAAATTACTATGTACTGCCCATCCTTTAGACCAGTGTTTAAAACATTTTTGCTCCCTCCTGCAGCTCCTGGTCAAAAAACAGAAAATGTCTGGCAGGTAGCTGGGAGCAAAAATGTGGGTCGGTGGGTCCCCAAGGATTGAGTTTGGAAGCGCTGCTTTAGACCAAAGCAGCCAAGAAATACACCCAGTGACGTGTTCCCAGCTTTGGCAAATAGAATGTTATGTAATTTCCTTTTTGGGAAATTAATGATAAGTTCTCTTTACTGGAAATGACAAAGAGGCTTTTCTATTATTTCCATGATCATAAGCTTCAAGTATATGACCATTTGAGTAATCTAAACTGATTGGACACAATGAATATGTACAAAATTGCCAACAGCCAAAACTTTGCGGTCTCAGCCATGTGTTTTGTGGGTTATGACCTCAACGGGAACATCAATGGCACACAATGTGTATTCGCAGGGTGAGCTCACTCCGCTCCGCAGCCCGATGGGCGTGCCATCTAATTTTGCCAGTCCGTCGAAGATCTTCCTGTAGACCATGTTTCTGCGTGCGCTGGCCTGGTCTGACGGGAGAAAGTCGCGCACAGTGTCTCCGTACTGCCCGTATGCGGCCAGGATGATCCGCACGGCCGTCTCACGTACCGCCGCGGCGCTGTGCTCCAGGGCGGCTGTGGAGAACTGGCAGACACTCACGCTTCAGCAGGGAAGTACAGCACAAAGCCGCCCAGACTGAAAAACAGCCAATTAACGGGGGATATTTGCCACATAGGGTTATGTCAAATACAAAAATACAGCCCTTCTATGCACAATTAAACATCTTCTAAAGTTAATCTTTCAAAGAAAGCTGTATCACCCATGACTATGTTTATGAACATGTGGTTGGTAAAATGGCTACTGTAGATAATGATTAATTAGGTTACACACTTTTACATTGCTAATTTAAGTAATTAAATGTACTATATCACCTATCACTATGATGATGAGTCAATAAAATGCAGTGAAAATCTATTAGCCTCAAATAATAACAAGAGCTGTTAATCTACTCATCATTTTACCCACCCATCTTCCATAATCGTTTTTTCAGTACAGGGTTACATGGGGCCTGGAGGCGTTCCCACAATGCACAGGGAACAACCAGACATGATGTCATCATTTTATTTCTCCTAAATTACAGAATAATATTGAAAGCACTGAATAACTTTTTTTTTTGTTCTGATCTCCTCCCACTGAACAGACAGAATAACTTGTGTGTCCCTGTTAACAGCACAAGATTTATTCATTCGGTCATCCTCAGACGGCTCTCCAGCCCTGACTTCATTCTGGAAGCTTCAAGAAGCTGGAAGTTTGTGTCTGGATGCAAATTTCTCTGTAGCCATTTGCTTGTTGTCTATATTAGATTATTCATAGTAGTTCTATAGCCAGAGCTCACTGGCAAAATTGGTGAATTTTAAATAGGAGAACAGGTTCTATACTGTGATGCATGCACACTACGCTGCAGAGTAATATATTTACATGCAACACTAATTATTTATACTGATTGGCAAAGACCCTGTACTAAATAAACTAAAAAAATGTAAATTATGGTGGAGTTTTTTGAACTTCCAAATAATAAAGAAGTCCTGCAGCTGCAAAATATCTGAAGTCACTGCAGCAGGTATCTGAGCTACGTCCCGAAAAGGTTACAGAGGTGCCATCTTACTCGAAATAGTCCATCCTGAACATCACACACATATGAAAGGCCACCACTGGACCCAAACACAGGCAGCCAGACACTCATTGAAACGTAACTGTCAGACATTCCTTGACGAAAAGAGTGAGTTCCAACCAGAATAAAGCGTAACAACTGGCATAGGTTCCAGACCCCCTCGTCCCCCCCCCCATCCCACCACAGGGTCCCATTATTCTTTCATCTCGCTCCCTCCACTCCTCATTTTAATTACAGGAAATTCAATCGCCTCTTTGGTCAAGCTTGGAGCACATCTCCCGGGAAACCGGAGGGAAAGGCATAAAAATGTATTAATCTTGAAACGGGGGAGGGGGGTACCTTCCTAGCACACTGAGAGTCTGGAAGAGCGACTCGCACACCCAGTCACGAGTGACGCTGGATTAGGCCGGGTGTCAACGGAGAGGATGTTAATATCCAAGGGCACTTGCGCCACTTAATTTGCACAGGCAGATTTTTTCGTCAAGTTATGGAGGTTGAGGACCTAACCCAACACCGGGATGGCAGTACCCGACTTCCTGGAATTTGAGCTGTGACCTTTTGGCTGGAAATTTCCAAACTGCCCGCAGGTGCATGAACCTTGTACTCGGTGACTCGTGAATGATATCACCTAACATGGTCGAAATGAAAAGCTCACCTCTCAGCAATTACAGATTTAACGTCATTCAAAATGAACATCTATCAAGTAACACACACCTTACTATCAAGAAATGATTAAGGTTTACATCAGAAGTATAATAATTATATTATTATTATTATTATTATTATATTACTGTAGCAGACATCATTTTTGAGTGAGTGGTTATTTGTGTTTTTGTTATAAATACATCCATGCCTTGGATAAGTAACAACATGGCTACAAATTCACCCAGAAGAATAACACCTTTTTTGTAGTTTGGAAAAAATTCAGGGACTATGCATTTCGTTTGAGAAATGGCACACATTTACATTAATCACTGGCTTCAGAAAGTTCAGCATAAACGAGATGAAGGACAAAAGTCGGAGGGGGCACAGGATAATCAATTCAGCAATGTTTATGAAGTACCTCTGGACACAGCAGGCTAGAGGAGGCCCTCCATGGATTGGAGACGACGTTTGTTCTTGCTGCTCTCCTAGTCAATATTAGCATTAGTGTAAGTGTTAACTAGCCTTTGTTGCTGTTCAGGGAGACAGGGAGCAGATGTAGGTTCCATGGCAGGGTCAGGCTCTGCTTGGTGGTCAGAGATGCCATAGAATGGCTGACCTGCTGTGGAACTTTGAAGCCTGGACGGTGAAGCTCCACGGTTGACCTCTGTCTCCCTCTGTTACGCTCCCAGAAAATCTTTTGACATACAGAAAACTTTATACATATTGTTAGAACCGTTGTGTGATGTCTTATTATTTAATTCAAGTAAGTCATTTTAAGTTTACCGAATGGTGTCGTGGATTTTTTTGCAGATTAGAAGAGAGAGAGGCAAGCGTCAACCAAAGGCTCTATTTCCAGATTGGAACCTAGATTTCTTAGTCAAAAGACCTGTTCTTCAAGGAATCTGGATTGGAAATGGCTTGACAAGGAGAAGAAAAATGTCACATGGAAAGTAAAAGCTTCATCGACAGCCACGAACTGTGTGTTGTATCTATTTGTTGCTAACTTTAGAATAGCGTACATGCTTAAGTTAACCTGCAAGACCAGTTTGTGGTATAACCGGATTTAAAAATTATATTCTGTGACTAAAGAAAGCATTGTCTGCGTCAAGTTTATGTAACGGTGCTTTGTGAATTTTGCGAATTAAGTAGCTACAGATATTTTCGCTTAACATGGATAGACCAGAGAGCGAAAAATGGATGGTAAAACTGACAGAAAAGGCTTGGGAGGTAAACGTGTCCAGACATGTGCATATGCACATCGAACTAAGCTAGGGCAGGTAATTAGCACTGTGAAACATACTGAGCAATTAATGAAAGATGATGTAAAACGTGAATGTCGTCAAGGACAAACTGTGAATTGACCTCAGTAACTTCCAAAGGGAATTTTGCAAAAGAAATTGTGATTTGAAACTTCAGTATTTGACTGAAGAAGAATATTTGGATGATCAAAACAACTCGTTCGTTCAAAAAACAAATACAATGGATTAACTTATTTTCTGGAGATGTGAAGAATGGATGAGTGATGTTTTAAAATGTTTTACACAAGCTGAAGAGTGTGATGCACAAGTAGCCCCTGCAGATAGTGTGCCTGCGATATTAAAGACAGTCACTGGGTGCTCTAGCAGGCAAGGTTCCCAGTGTGGAAGTGTGGTGTTTGCAGCTTCACCAGCCAAGATGAAGACCATAAAGAGAAGGCTGCATGAATAGCAAAGGCTGCAGCGTTAAAGGAAAAATTAGCCATTGAAAAAGAAGAATCAGAGTGGCAAGCTGAGCAGATGAGGACAGAAGCTGCCATAAAGGCCAAAGAACAGATGCATGAACGTCAGACTGTAATTACGGAGGCAGATGCAAAAATGGAGGTTTTGCAAAAATATAACACACACAGGAGTGTGATGGAAGCTAGTGACGCTCTGACCTCTCTTCCTGTATCAGGAAGTTTAACATAAAAAAACTAAAAAATAAGAGAACAATGGCATTCAGTATATGAACTTGAAATAAACTACCTTTAACACCAAAGTACCTATTTGACGGGAGCAGGAATAATTTGTGTTAAGTCATAGTTAGCTCTGTAAAATTATATTCCTACATTATTAATTGACGACATTCACAGGATCCACCCCTGACAGTGTAACATTACTTCCAGTCTTCCAACCTAAAACAAATGAACTTATTTACAAATAAACTTACAGACCTCTTTACACTCTGCATACTGTTCACTTGTCTGCATTACCTGCACTTTGTATTATATATTTGTGCGTATTTACATTGCTGCTGTATCCAAAAGAATTTCAACCTGGGACCTATAATGTTTATCTTAATTTATCTTGAATTACGTTTAAGTTAGCTTCCAAACTGGCAGTGTCTGTTATTCATAAATGTCGGTTTGAGTTCCCAGGTTTAGTGATCATGCTACATAGACATTATATGAACATTCTCAGTGGCGTGTGTTAATCTGTGGCCTCCCTTCAGCGGGGAGCCTCTGTTCCTGCCCCAGGGCTATGAAACCGCTGACTGTGGCCCACAGCCAGGCGACACGTCTCCGTAACCGTAAGGGAGAGAACTTCAGAGCAAGCACAGCAACTCAGGCGTCTCTAAACCAAGAACTCATTTGCCTTTCGGTCCTCGTCCGGCTCCCACTTTCCCGTACAGAGTGTGACTGGAGCCCAGCATCCTGGTGAGGTGGGGGGGGTCTGACCCTTACCTGCATGACGCTGTTGACGCTGAAGCCAGCGTCCGGCAGCATTCG
The DNA here is from genome assembly GCA_026781145.1 of Hippopotamyrus pictus. Lineage (NCBI taxonomy): Eukaryota > Metazoa > Chordata > Actinopteri > Osteoglossiformes > Mormyridae > Hippopotamyrus > Hippopotamyrus pictus. Next base: position 1,249,682 of record JAODLC010000113.1, read on the forward strand.
CTCTACCAGATGGGCGCGGCCCAGCGCGAGCCGGGTCAGGGAGCCCGACGGGATGGGCTTCACCAGCTCCCCAGGGATAATCTGCAGGGGCCTCACCTCCGTAAAGAGGGCCATTTCCTGGTGGGGGGGGGGGGGGCGTGCCACAACAGGGGCCAGCTCAGTCATCACTCACTGAAGGGCAAAAACACCCACTGCAAACATTAGGCTTAATCAGGGTTTATGTTCCTCGTCTGTTAATAGCACTGTGTTATTAACTAGGTATAAAAACAACAGAATATCAAACATTAAACACCAGAAGAAAAACAGTATAAGATTAACAACACTGAATGTACATGATTTTTAACTCTATTAGTAATGTCAGCAGTGTTTAAGCCCGACTACACATAAATCATTTGCAAATCAAACTATAAGCTTTGGACCCAGAGTTTCCTGTCCTTGTTTTCCTTTCATTAAATGGCACTCCCCGAACATGCCTGTTTGTAATAATTCAGTTATTTATAATTGATAACATAAAAACTTCAAAGATTTAACACAAACCAGAAGCAATGATTCAATAAGAGGCGGGCCGTATTAAGGGCCGAAGCTGATTGGCGCTTGGCAGCCTATATGCTTGGCTGGAGCTGATTTGATTTCTTCAGTGCCCCAGAAAGCCAAGGCGGTGATCTAAGTGCTGCAGTATAGGAAGTGCAGGCACATCAACGTAATTTCAATCTGGATACTAGACAGGGAGTGATTTAACGTGAGGGACTGCCTGCCAGGCCCAGTCATGGAAGAAAGGCCCTTGTGTTCACAAGCTTCAACCGTCAGCTGTAGAAGCTGGATGGAGTTGATGGGCGTGGGGTGGAGGGGGGGAGATGTACGATTCACTATACCTGAGTAACCAGTAAACGACCCGCACTGGAATATGCACACAAACATGCAGACATATGCAGAAATTTGCACACGGAAAGAGGAGCTCGTTCTCTCTCAAGCGCTCACGCCGACACACGCGCCACACGCACGCACACACACTCGCAGCTCCCTGGCCCTGAATAGAGGCACACCTCAAGGGAGTGGTGGGGCCAGAATCACGAGTCAGAGGCCAGCTCCACAACAACGTGAGGCTTGTTAGCCCGCAGCGGGCAGCTCTCCATGCAGCAGGAGAACTCACAGGCACCTCCTGCTCTGACAAGCTGAGCTGGCCTCAATGCCCCGCTCTGTTCACACTTTCCTGTGTTACGGTCATTTTAAACAGCTGGGCTGTAAATTATTACAACCCTGCTACAGTCACAAAGCTACGGAGCCAAAAAATACAAGAAATATCAATGAGGCAGGCAGGAGCTTAGCTTAGCTTAGCTTAGCAGCTTCATGGTAAACATAGTAGCCCAACAGGAGGATGTCACAAGGTGGCGTTACATTTACTCTTTCATCAAATAACACTTATAATTTCTACCTATTTATACCAAAAGCAAATCTGATACTTTGTACAGAAACATATGTATAATAAAGGTATTTTCTCAATGCTATATACCGTATACCCACCGTATAGTTATATACTGTATGGTACATATTTAGACTCCCCCAGCCAAAGCCCTACCTGGATAAAATCAGTTGCCACGAGTCGAAGCCTGGTGGAAGAGTCACCGGTTCGAGAGATGAGGTTGGGCCAGACCTGCTCGATGCAGTGTGCAGTTTCCACTTTGCCCAGTTTGTGTTTGGGAATGAACTGGGTCAGAACCATCCGTAGTAGCTTCAGCGATGCTTCGAAAACCTGTCAACCGGAGAGGGACACTGAAGATTTTTATTTTTTTCTGCCTTGCTGAAGCTTCTCAGGCATACTAAATAAGCCAATGGAAAAGGTGAGGGGCATATCCATTCACACACATGCAGAGCAGGATTTAACTGGACCAACCCATGAAGATATAACACAATCATGTCACCATTGACGGCAGTATGAACAAAGCACAGGTACGTAAAGCCAAGGTCAATGGAAAGACTCTAATTACAGAGCCACAAGCTGCCCTGCAAGGACTGAGCAAATGATCAGGCCCCAGCTCTGAACTATTTAAGAAGACTTAATGACGTGAAATGAATGAGAAGGTTAAGCAACCAAGCCTGACCAGGGAATTTCTGCAGATGTCTCAATTTTTACCCTGTCTCAATTTTTACAAAGGGATCCTGAAAGCCCAGATACTTGGAAACGATCTGAAACTGTCTTAAATGTGAGATTTGCCCTGGCCTTTCTTTGATCTCTCAGACGATGCCCAGATCTTGTTACCCGGCAACCTGAAAAGTTCAGCTAGGACAGCGGTGGGTAACCCCATTCGGGCTCAACCCAGGTGCGCGTCCCAAAACCTCAGACGAAGATGGTTCTGGCTGTATGCCTCCTACCTTGAGCTCAGTTAAAAGTAAAGCCAGAGGTCATTCAGGAGATGTGGGAACGGCACATCACCCTGACCAGTGTGTAAACATGGTAACCAACACCACTTGCCCTAGATGACAGCATTAAACAATATGCCGTTTGTAACTGGATCCCAATATCTCAACAATTCACAGTACTGTATAATTCACTTTTATATCCCATAAACACTTATGTCATTAAAATAAGGCTGTGTGTTTGAAAACACAACTCTTCACAATTCATTAAAAGTGGAAATTTACAGCATAACGTAGTGCATTCTTATTTGCTTAAACATTCATACATAAAAATAGGACCCAAGAGCAAACTAAAGGAAATTAGATAAGTAATTCTATCCTACATACTTCACATGACAGGACATGCTGAAATTAATATACTTAACTAAAACAACTTGAAATACAGCTTCTGAGTTATAATCCCATTTCCAAAAAAGTTGGTACGCTGTGTAAAATATAAATAAAAACAGAATCTGATGACTTGCAAATCAAATAAACCCATATATAACTAAAAATAGAATGAAGACTAGGGCTGTGCAATACGAGCAAAGTCTCATATCCCGATATGACATTTATATATCACTGCACCTCATATTTGTGCATTTTTTTCAGCTGCTGTACGAATTTGATAAAAATCCAATATTTGTTTTGATTTTACGCAAATTTAAAAATACATATTTGTGAATAGTTTGTTGGATCGTGGTACATATTTGTGGACTGTCGGCTGTGGATTATAAATAATTAAGTCCAATAAAAAACTTCCAAAAAAGTACCAGATACCCTGTGGTGGCGTTTAACCTTGCAAACTGTCATCCAAATGATGAAAAAAATGAGGCCTTAAACAATGGATTTTGCGACACCACAGGAGAAAAAAAAAAAAAAAAAAAAAACTTTATTTCGTCATCTGATGTGTATTGTCATATCTCAAAGCCCCAACAAAGACAACATATCACATTCTGAAACGGAGAAATGCTATTGTTTTATGAGAAATATATGCTCAATTTGGATTTGATGCCAGCAACACATTCCAAAAAAAGTTGGGACAGGCAACAAAACACTGATTAAGTTCCGTAACGCTAAAACAAAACACTGATTAAGTTCCGTAACGCTGAAACAAAACACCTGGTTAAATATCTCACAACTAATCAGGTTAATTGACAACAGGTCTGTAAGATGATTGGGTATAAAAAGAGCCTCCCAGAGAGGCAGAGTCTCTGTGCAGTGAAGATGAAGATGGGGAGAGGTTCACTGCACTGTGCAGTGAAGAATGGGGAGAGGTTCACCACTCTGTGAAAGACTGCGTGCGCAAATACTGCAACAATTTAAGATTAATGTTCCACAACGTAATATTGCAAAGAATTTGGGAATTTCATCATCTATGGTACATAAAATCATTAAAAGATTCGAAGTATCTGGAGAAATCTCTGTATGCAAGGGACAAGGCCAAAAACTAATACTGGAGAATCATGATCTTCGGGGTAGGGGTGCAACGATTATTCGACATTGTCGACAAAAATCGACAATAAAAATAGTCGCCGACGAATCTGATTGTCGAT
>JAODLC010000113.1:1261302-1300286 GCA_026781145.1 Hippopotamyrus pictus
ATGATCGCTACTGTCAAGTGGTTCTAAAACGTCTAATTTACCAATCCTGTCCTGGTTATTAGAGAGAACAAGATCAATTTATTGATATTTATTTAAAGATTCATATGTTATACCTAGCATTCTAAATTAATATTTAAAACTTTACTTATTATTTATTTAGCACAGTTCTGAAACTTTTGAATACAGCGCAATATTTTCCTAGTCATACCCCATAAACAAATAAAGTTTTGCAAGGAATTGCCTAATGAGCCATCAGTTAACAGAACTGAATTTTCATAGTTCACCTAACATAAAAATATTTTGGATAAACAAAAATTGTTTATTAAGTTTTTTTTCTAATTATACTTAATTTCTTTATGTCACGACAGATCGCGGAAGCAGAAACAGGGAGACAAGGTATCAAAAAAATCATAATGCTCTCCTTGAAAAAAACTAGCGGTGTTTTTCAAAGACTTACAAACACATAGGTGTGCTTATTACAGACTATAAGTAAATGTTGTACGTTGCCTAACCACCAAGATTCTCTCAATTTTTCACAGCAAAGATAACATTGTCAGAAGCATTCCTTCCCAGAAATGATCAGGAATGCCGATTATTGCATTGCTCGCATACCATGTACTCTATGTACATTTTACTTTGCATTTAATTAGTCAATCATCCAAAAATACTGAAAAAAAAAATCTGGAAATGTACAACATAACCATGTCTAATTTATAGGGAAGTTTATATGGATAATATAATCTATATATGTGTGATAAATATGAAAATGTATTATTTTTTCAATTAATGTTCTATATAAGGATTAACTTCAATTGAACCTTTATGAAGCTATCAATATTGTAGGTTTTTATTTAATTTCACACGCACTGCCTCTCAATAACTGATTATTTTTGCAATATACAAGGAATAACATATGGAGAACCATGTGTGGAATGCCCACACATCAAAGTTCACTTGTCATTACTAATGTTTTCTCAGTTGTGCTTCTCATTTTGAACTGATATGCATAGGTAGTCTGAATTGCTGAATAATAGCACCACATACGTAATACCAGGTATAAGCCCCTGTCTCACAAACCAGAAGGCTAGATGAGTTTTTTTACACACCATGGTTGTACCAAGCTGTTATTTTTTGCACCATTCTCTGAAAATTCCAGATTCTGTGATACAGGAAACACTGATTGTTTCTGAGTTGCTGGAACCGCCATGCCTGGCACCAGAGGTGGACATTTCAGGTCCAGAAAGTAAAAATCCAAACCAGGATTTTGTTTCAACCATCCAGTTAAGTACTATGTGACCATGACTCTTTATGCTCAACTGGATGGTTGAAACAAAATCCTGGTCTGGATTTTTACTTTCTGGACCTGAAATGTCCACCTCTGCTAGTTGCTGTGTTGTGGTTCTGTATGGTATATTGACTTACAGCAGTCTGGAGAGCCTCTGGAGGAGCTGGGGACGCCGGTGGGGGGCTATGGCTGGACTGTGAGGCCAAGGGGCTTGCGGCGCCCCACTCAGAGCCCAGGGGTTTTTCTTGCGTCACTTCTGTCTGGATGTCATGCGGAAGCTCCGACTGCATCTCCAGCGATGGGATACAGGACGCCTCCATCTTCTTGTCGTGAAAGTCAGCAATCTGGAAAACGCGGATGCAAAACACGGATCTACACGCTTCCACGAGGCGGCTTCGGGCACTGCTGCCTACGGAGTCCTTTTCACCACGCAGCGTGCTCCCCTTTTGCCTTGCAGGGCTATTTTCCATGGTACACATCACAAGACTTTGGTCAGATAATGCACAACGTAAAAACACGTTCAGCTTTTTAAAAAGCAGGCATTTTGCCATTTCAAATGCTGCATGAGGTGAATTGGAAGACTGGGCACAGCTGAAAGTGGAAAGTTGTATACAAGAGGCAACTGGTACCCCAGACTGTCAGAAGTCGCAGGGCGGCCAGCTGATTGAGCGATGTGACGGGTACGGGCTGACCTCAACGCTCACACACACACACAGTGTGGCCTCAAACCAAATCATGGGTGAGTACCAGATGAAAGGTGTGAAATAAAGATTGCACAGTCTGGTGGAAACTTGTTTCCATCACGCAACGGAAAGCAGCTCATATTCCCCGAGCTGGCTCTGGCTTCCAGCCTTGTTCAGAACGGCACGGACCTGGGATATGTCGAGCAGATTGAGCAGCTGCAGCTGGTGGTACACTTTCAGCCGGTACTCTTCCATCTGTTCTTTCTTCTGCTCTGCTGTGTCATAGTCTTCCTTCTCGATGGCGCAATGTTTCTCCACATCAAGGCGGGCCAGTCGCTCTCCGACCTGGCTGACAACCAGTCAGAGAGCTCAGTACGCTATCAGCAGCAGCAAGATGCAATCAAGGTAAAATACTATTCAAAGGGGGCCTATTATGCTCATTTTCACTGTTCGTAATTTCATTTTTGGGGTGTACTAGAATAGATTTACATACTTCAATGTTCCAAAAACACATTATTTTTCTCACATTGTACATCTCTATTTACTCTGTCTATAACTGTCTGAAATGCTCTTTTAGAGCTTTAAGCCCCCCCTCCAATGAGTCCAGTGTGCCCCGATTGGTCAGCTTGCTCTACACATTCCTCCCCTGATCCTTGCAGGTGGTCGGCCAATAAGGATTGTGTTACGAGGTGACCTAACCATGTCACGGAAGTAAGGGCTGGAATTCCAACGAGGTATTTCAGGCAGATTACAGAAGGGTGGTTTCTGTGGTGAGAGTTGCCCCCTTTGGTAGGTACTCTGCACCTTAAGATTTTGCAGACTATTTACATGCACATAAAGTTATATAACACACAAAAGGAAATGGGAAAGCTGGAAAAGTATAATAGACCCCCTTCAAAGACAGACATTTTCTCCCGCATGCAGTCAAGGGGGAGACACAGATTATACAGATGACCAGATGAAGTTTTCCTGAAATATTTTAATCATTGCCTTAATCAAATTGCCACACCTTATGACTTAAATATTCAATCAAGAGCTCTGTGATTACTATCAGCACACAGAGAGCAAATATTTATTAAACTTAAACACATGCTCTTTAACTTATGATGCCAGGAATCTAAAAATTATAGGTACAGTGGTACCTCAGTATTTCTTGAAAGTCGAACCAACCAGTTCGAAAAAAAACTCAATCTGAATCTCAGAAGTCGAACTGTGAAAGCTGACCTAAGATAACTTATAGGCACGGGGAAATGAGTCACGTAGCACGTCTCTAAGCGGAAACAAAGGGTAACGCTTCAGTCTCAGCCTCGCATTCGCTGTGATAGCATCGTGCATGTTTACACTAGCTGAATACATATACAGTGGTACCTCAGAACTCAAAATTAATCCGTTTAGAACTCCGGACCGAATCCTAAAAAGTTTGAGTTCTGATCGAATTTCCCCCATAAGAAATAATGGAAAACCAATTAATTGGTTCCTGGCCCCAAAAAATTACACCGAAATATGTTTTTTTTTTTTAGCATTTAAACGCAAAATGAACCGGATAAAATAAGAAGAGCTTATACTGTACTAAACACATCAAAAGTAATTTATAAAGTAAGAAAATAAATGTATCCAAACAATGTGTAAAGTTATTTCTTGTCTCTTATTTGCCCATTTGCTTTGTCCCTTGTGGCAAAAGCCAAACACTCCACCATCTTGTGAGCTGTCTGGCCATTTAAAAGACGTCATAAAAGCAGGCTGCTGCATTTATTTCAAGAAACAAAACAGCACAAGCCTTCATAAGTATGTTTTTCTTGTATAAACTCATACATTTGTTTGCTTTATTTTTAGCCCCTATATGAAAGGTACAGTTGGGACTTGCCTGGAATGTGAACCAGCAGCTTACTGGTTATCAGTTTAGCATTATCTTGCTTCTGTGCTGACTGTGGCAGTCATAAAGATCATTCCTCCAGGAAGAGCAATCGCCTCAGTTCATTTAACCTCAAGTCAGATACTGACAAAGTAATTTAATAACTGTAAGGCTTTTCCATCCGGGAAGAGTTAATTATTCACTTATAAGCCATAGGAAGGAAGAATAACTTTATTGTACCATACTACTGTAAATCCCTGATATCTCACTGCGGTCCATATAATAAACAGTGGAAATCATCAGCGGTGACCCAGCTTCCGGGTCTGGGTACCTTCTGCAGGTCAGCCACGGCTTGCTTTAACGTCTTGGCCAGACCGTACTGCTCCCGCTGCACGCACTCCTGTTTCCTCTCATCCAGCCGGCGGATGATCTGGGCCACTGCAGGATCCTGGTATATGTGGAAGGCCAGGTCATCCAAGGGTGAAATGGAATCGTGTTTTCTGGGTGGGTGGAAGAACAAATCCACTGTCAGCATGTCAAACTAAAAAACCCATGTAGGTCCTTGTACAAAACCTTACATATTCCAGTTTGGTTCTTCACATGCATGTCATTTTATGTAAACAATATAATGGCGCTTGGCAGACCCAGGCATCATAGCGGCAGGGAGGAGACGAGGCGAGACGGTTTTAAATAAGACAAAGCTCTTAAAAGGACCACACACACACACACACACACACAGACACACACACACACACACACACACAGACACAGACACAGACACACACACAGACAGAAACACAGACACAGACACAGACACAGACACAACAGGAAAATGCAGACAGGGCTGACACCACACAGTAAGGCACATACATGGTAATTACCGAGGGCACGGAAAAACTGGCACAGATGGGGGCACACAGGGAGATAAACAGACTTACACAAACCGTGACAGCACCACTATTTCCAATAAGAAATACACATGGGCTACGTGCAACCTGGCTCGCACAGCATGCAGGGAAACACTAACGGGTTCCGCTACGGAAAGGCTAACGGGTTCCGCTACGGAAAGGCTAACGGGTTCCGCTACGGAAAGGCTAACGGGTTCCGCTATGGAGAGCCATCCCGTCAACACTACAGTATTTTGCTGAAGCAGTTCAGATTAAGCATTTTCTAACGGGTACAACAGCACGGTTCACCTAGAAGGTAAACTTACAATCTTTAGTCTCTATCCCTAACCACTGTACTGACAGACACTTTGTATATTTAAATGTGTTTGTACACTTGGGATCTTAATGCCAACTTGAATAAGGCTATGTGTTTGTGTGACCTTCTCCATTTCATTCCCATTTCTGAGCCCAGCATTAAATAAACCCTGCGGGTAAACCGGCTAGGTGACCCTCTGTCTGCGGGGACCGCGAGAGCAAATTTATGAGCCATGCAGCCAACATGTCACCATAGAAAGACACAGTTCTCATGCCTACAGTTCATTCTGTTCTTGAATTTGATCACATGTGTAGAGATAAACATCTTCAGACTGTTCACAACTCAATTATGTCTTACCCTAAATATGTACCATTCAGTGACATATCCTGCTGAGTATTGTTGAGATAATGCTCAATCAGTTGATCTGTAGTAGGCTGGGGAGAAAAAAAACACAATGAAAATTGTTTTTACAGTTAATGGCAAACTAAAACTATACTAAATCTATCATCTACACACATTAGGAAAACCATTACTGTTATGCTCACAGATAAATCATTTACACAGTACTTCAAATAAAAAAAAATTACTGTGACATATTTGATGTTACGAACTTAACAGCTTTTGTTTTCTTGAGCACAAAAGAACCTACAACTGTTTTGGGATTTAAGATCTCCCATTATAGTAATTTTGTTCCAAAACATAAAGATTACTCCGGTACCTGAAAGCAAATCATAGATAATAAATAAAGCATTTATAACGACAGAAAAGCAGAATACTTGCAATCCTCAGAAGCTATAGAAAATGCAGTCCTTGTTATGATACTAGAGTTGCATTATGTGGAAACAATGACAGTATTGTTAGCTGAAATCCATTCTGCAATAAAGAATCTATCTCGTCCAAGAGACATCAATCTACAAGTTGATCGGATTACCCTTGTTTCACGTCCTGTGTGATAACGCAGTGCCCTGAGTCATATTACCGCATTCTTCCCCATGCCTACAGCCCACTCAGATGAGCTGTGGGGTCTAATGTCCAGATCATTTCAGATTTACATATTGTCTGAGAAATTCCGACTTTTGCCTATAAAGTTGCAGCATCATTATATTACCTGGTAACTAGCTTTTATATCACTTTGATTACTGAATGTTCTGGAATAAAGTTACCCAAACGTTTTGTATTAACTTGAGATTATGTCAAAGAAATCTTTATAATGATCCAATGTTATTACACTTGTTAATGAAATCAGATTTGTTTAAAATTTTAGTTTCTTTTTTTATGTGACTGTCCTTCCACAAATTAAACTTTTATCTAATCTAAAAATCCATTACAAAAAGCATTAAAAACTATTTCTCAGGCAAAATCACTACCGCACTGACAAAATGAAACAATGCAAAAAGCGCCCCCTAGGAGGTCATGAGTTGTAGCGTCGATGGAGACCACCTAGGAACACTTACAAACACATCCGCCAAATCGCTATCCACTGCATCTCCCAGAACATTCACAGCAATCAGTGCAACCTGAAATCAGACAAACACCAGCTATAGTACTAAATGGGGTTAAGTTTCATTCTGAACTGTAGTGATGACTTACAACCAATTACAATTCAAGTTTGAGTATGATTTTTTTTTTTTTTAATATTATATATGTAATTTTTAATTCATTTCACATATCATATATCATTTTGGTGAGAGACATTCTTATATGTGCTATTCATAAAATATGACTTAAATGATTACTTTTAAAAAATCTACTCTTTTTATATTTTTACGACACACATAATTTACAATATTATAAGTTTAACTGAAGGTCACATTTGTTATGCCCAAAAATATATTTCAGAGAATTAATTTAAATTATAAAATAATAAAAAAGACACATATGCTAACTGGAGGTAACAGTGTTAAATACAGTGGAAACCGCTTATAGTGATCACGCTTATAGTGATCACGCTTATAGTGATCACGCTTATAGTGATCACGCTTATAGTGATCACGATTATAGTGATCACGATTATAGTGATCACGCTTACTTGCCATACGGTCGCCTGTCTACTTCTGATAGCTACCTGAGGCTAATGCTGCACACTCAGAAATCATGACGGTCTCATCATAAACTGCAAAACCGAGCCAACTAGATAAATGCAGCGAAACTAGAGTAAGTGCTTTGAGGCAATGTAACGTTGTAAAAATTTGATGTATAAATAAAACTGAACTGAATATTTCTGTACAGTACTGCACTGTATCATAGCGTGCTTAAATTATATACAGTTTTTGAAAAACAGCTGTATTGTATTTTGAAATTGTCAATAAAATTAAGTACATAGTAACACTGTCTATTTTTTTACTTTATATTCATGTAATAAATATAGAAATGTCAATTAGATAGTAATCTGCCTGAGATGTAAAGAAGAAGAAAAAATGTTTATGATGATCATCCCCTTGTAGTAGTGAATTTCACCCAGACAGATGTGATCACTATAAGTGTTTCCACTGTATTTAAAAAATTATATATGTAAAATTTTGGTGTTATAGTATTGTGTGTTGACATCCTTTTTCCATTACAAATTGAAATCTAAAAGCATAGACTGGATTTGAGCATAAAATTCTGAACTGGCTCCAGTCTTGATGCGGTTTTTACCTGATTGTACAGATTATGGGGACTGGCATAGTTTCTGTGGAAAGTCAGCCTCAAGTGTGTTCCAACAGCATCCACATGAACAGACTTCAATTCCCGTGCCTTATAGCCAGTCTTCTCATTGTCCGAAAGTGACACATACCTAGATGCAGAGTCGTTCATCAAAAATATCAGAGCTTCAAAGGGTCTTAAAACATGATGGATTGTGTGTCTATTCAAAAACCGTCACAAAGGTGGAAGCACCGTTCCACAAGGGTGGAAAAATTGAAACTCTTGCTCTAAATGGGTGCTGCACTGAAATCATTAGCACACTAATTTACAAAACTGCAGTAATGGTACAGGATTTGTTTAAATATGGAAATATAACACGTAAACGGGAAATTCCACTGTGTCTGGGGAGGGTGGCTATCAAGTAGCAGCCTGACTGTAATGACTGTCTAGAGACACCTGTGGATGTCCAGGACGGATAATGGAGAGGGAGCTCACCCAAGCCTGTGGAAGTGGCCCGGTCCGATCGGGCTATCGCCAACGTGGAACTCGATCTTAGAGGGGATCAGGTGCTGGTGGGCCAGCAGCTGAATCCTCCGCACATGGCTCCGTTCCACAAGGCGCAGAGTTACCTCCTGGGGATAAGGGCAGAGCCTGTGGCCAGCAGGGGGGGCAATTACCAACAAAACTCATAGTTCTTGCCCCCCCCCCCCCCCCCCCCCCCCCCCCCCCCCCCCCAACTTTCTCTCAGGCAGTCAAACAAGCCCATCTCAGACAACAGGTCGCGCAGTGGAAAAAAAGCGTACACAGCGAAACACACAGCGTATTGCTTCTGCTACAACTTCTAGTTAGAAAAGAAGTGCTTTAATCTATTTTACTTTCTTCCTGAATTTTCAGCAAACATCACTAATTTACTTAACAGAATTTAATGGTAAATTTAAAAGTATCCTGTGCTTATGAAGTCCTAACTCAATACACAGAAACATGCTATTTAAAAACAGAGTTAGACATTTGACTGGAACACTTCAGATGAAGTATCCCATTTCAAGATTACACAGGAAGGAGCTCTCCATCCAGTCTCCATACGCCACCTACAGCACCTTGAATGTCCTTTGGTCACGCAAGCAGAATAAGGGCATGTGTTACCTGGCTGACCTCCAGCCACTGACTGTGGGCACATGAACCATTAGCTCCTTGGCGCTGAAGCTGTCCTCGTGACTGGAGGAGCTGACCACTACAAAGCCAATCTTATGCGGCATCTTCTACCTGTGTGCTGTCACACAAATCAGAAGAAATGAGAAAATGTAGATACCAACCAAAAGCGCAAATACTTGCAGATGTTTCGTGTTATATATTCTATATGCCATTAAAAACCATACGAATGTCAGGATTGGCCTTCTCCGATTCGTGTCTGTTGTCGTTTGGACAGCAGGCATCTAGTCCCTTTTCCCGTGTTTGGCTAGGTGTAGCTTTTTGTTCTGTTCCTATTGTGTTTCCCTGCACCCTGGGCCGCTCAGTGGCTGAAGTTAAACCTAATGAAACACAGGGAAAAGGACAGGATGGCCAGCGACAGCTGCTGGCCAAACAGGGAGACGACAGACAAGAACAAGATAGGGCGGGGAACAGTCCTGACATACGAAACACATGAACAACAAACGTCTTCATCAGGAAATGGAACTGGAGTTGGGATTAGAAAAAAAACTATGGGGAACAGAATTGGAACTGGAATCTAATTTCAGGAAGATTTAAACCCCAGTTCCCCTTCCTGATTTGGATTGCAATTGATGAATGTATTCCGGAATGGCCAAAACTCTGGCTCACACTGTTCAGCTTCACCCCGTCATTAACTTTGACTGGCCCAGTGCCTTTGGTGCCAACAATCCCTGCTCAGATCATAAACCCAGCACCTCCATGATGTCGCCTCTGGCCTGCGGGAGCTTCCCTATGCACCACCTATCTGGGCCATCCAGCATCACATTTCATTCATCAGTAAAAATCACTTTACTAAAGTCAGTTTCTAAGTGTTCTCTGGCCCACTTTAAACACTTCTGAACACGTGCTTTACTCAGGGCTGGTGTGCTGACATACTTCCTGACTGTTCTAGAGATTGTGCATCATTTGCCATGTTTCGCACCCAACACACCTGAGTTCTTCATGACTTCCGAACTGTTCAGTAGTGAAATTTAGCAAGAATCTGCTTCAGTTCACAGCTGTCACTGGCACTAATATTCTTAAATCCTTTTCCTTTGGTTCATGTCCTCTGTTTGTTCACACCTTTCACTGCTCTTTTCCACAGTTCGGTGGCATTTGTGTAATATCTTTGAAATCTCTAATGCTGTTTTGCCATCAGCCACGTGCACCATTGTTTTGCCAACTGCACCATTTTCTCTTTCTCACTTGCTGACAAGTCTTTCTTTCCACCCATTTTGATTTGTAAATATAGAAATATTTGCAGCTTTACTTCCTGTTTGACGTTACTCAACTTACATAACATTAGACAGTGATTTTCTCTGTTTGCTATTGTTTGCAAAATAGAGGTCACACAGCGTTGCACAACATAGGTACAAATAAACCTATTACACTGCCCTTAGTACAGGATAGACATTGAGCCATTCTGTCTACAAGTTCTTAAGATATTTTTAACTATTACACTTGCATAATGATTTCAGAATGGGTAAAAAGCGTTTAGCGGCCAAAGTAGGGTTGTGGGTAAACATATTGGCTTTAATTTTACGAGTACGTTTATTTCTCACCTCCGAGAACACCCAAGGGAAATTAAATCTGGACGAAATGTCAAGGCACCACCTCCTCAAGTCATGACCATGTCAGATCATGTCACATTAGAATTAATCTGACAGCTGCAATCCTGAAAAGAACGGTAAAACAATATGATTAGAAAATCCGCTAGGTATACGTAGGTGGGGATACATATCCACCTTATAAACTTCAAATCCATAAGCGAACGAAAACGACCTGATAATAATACCAGTAAGCAACATTCAGATCGCAACGCGCAATGCTTCGTTTATCATGTGGAATTCTAATACAGAGTGCGACTGTAATCTCTATTCAAAATAGATAACGAGGTACGTACGGACAGAACATAAGAATAAATGCACCAACCCAAAGCATTTCCACACTTTATGCTAAAGTAGCCCACTATAGCGACCAACCACATCGGCATTTGCTTGTGACTTCACCCATATCTCCATAACCACCGGTTGACAACAGCTGGCCCAAAGCTTAACGCATGCGCCGTTGCAATCACTGGCGCAGATGCGAAGGATAACGGTACGTGTAGTCCTTACGGTGGGTCCGTTGCGCGAGTTTCAAGGGTCCAGTGGTTTTATTTTTAGTTTTGATATCATGTTAGCGTTACAATTTCAGTGCTGAATATTATCCCATGGATATTTCTATATGTTCGCCTGTCACTTATGACATTTAATGCACATTGGCTTGTTTTCCAAAACACCAAATACAAGACTAAATACAGTAAATTAACCAAATGGGTACTAAGCAGGGGTCAACACTATGTGACCATGGTGAATTCTGGCGGGCATTTTGTTGAAAACGCAATTTGTACGAACATGTATTTAAATTTTTACTACGTAAGCTACGTAGTAAGGGTCGAGGGTGTGAGTTGTCACGCCCCCTTTTTGTGGTACATTCCGAATACAGGATCCGAGTCAAATGAGTCGCGCATGCGCTACTGATCTGAGGCAACCGTGTTAAACTATTACAATATAAAGCAGTTCAAGTATTAAAGTACTTTAGACCATCTACCAAACCTGCATCCTTACCAATTTGCATAAATTTTCATAAAATTGCTGATTAACTTTAATTTTGTGTAAGACATTGGCAAAGCCCCTCACAGGAGCTGGACGTAAACGTTTCCTGTATTGCTTTTAGTTAGTTTTTTAGTATTTTTTATTTTTTAGTTGCCTGTGTCTGGCTTTCCACGGTGGCGCATGCGCGACCTACCACGATTGATTCAGATCCGGTAGTGACCCGGAGAGGTTTGAGATCACTTCCGAGTACCACTCCACGGAACATGGCAGCTGTAAAGTGCTCTGAGGATCAGTGGGTTGAGATACAGAAAGCTGCCTCGGAAAAGAGACGTGAACTCGTGTTACAGGGTCCCAGCATCGACAAGAAAATAGCTTCTGGGGGTCTGGATGTCAGTATCTACTCCTTGTCGCTTTTGAACTACCTGGAAATCAGTCAGTGCGCGAATTTGACTGAGGTCCACCCGGAAATTGCGAATCTGATCAATCTTCAGAGCTTAATTTTGTGCAGAAATAAGTTGTGTTCTGTCCCTGAAGCGATTGGAAGTTTGAAGTCGCTCAAAGTTTTAGATGTTTCAGTCAATGAATTGACATGTTTGCCCATCGAGTTGTCGCATCTTTCCGAGCTGAACACCCTCAACGTGAGCTGCAATAGGATAAGAAGCCTTCCTGATGGTTTGAGCAAGTGTGTAAAACTGGTGTCCATAAACGTTTCTAAAAATGAGATTAGTAACCTTCCCGAAGATTTATTCTCCTCTGATCTGGAACACCTCAGCACAATTATTGCCTCGGAGAATGCGATTGAAGAACTGAGTGGAAATATATACGGCTTATCTGCCCTCAAGGTTGGTATAATGTCGTTGATAAATGAATGTGAACGTTTTACATGCAAAACTTTACTGGTTTTTCATCCCACCTTAGGCGTAGTGATTTCAGGGAGTTGGATGAGGGATAAGCGGGATGATGGGTGATCGCTGTAAAGTCTAACCGGGGGGTGGTGGCAACGGTAAAACTTGTTGGGGGGCGGGACCATCACCTTAATAAGATGGATGAGACTGATTATTATTAATAATAATGAGTCTCGATTCACAGTTGAACTGGACGAAGAGTTGGCTTTCATTAACATTATTGCTTTTGTCGTCCTACAGAATTTGGACCTTTCCAACAACAAGATTACTGAAATCCCATTCGATTTGGCAGATTGTTCTAAGCTAAAGGAAGTAAACTTTCGGGGAAACAAACTAAAAGATAAGCGTCTAGAGAAGATGGTGAACGGCTGTCAGACTAAATCTATTTTGGACTACCTGCGGGCGGGTGGCAGGGGAAAAGGTAGAGGGAAACAGCAAGAGGCGAATGCAAAGGATGAAAATACAAAAGACAAAAGAAGAAAGAAGAGGTCGGATAAGCACCAAAAGAATAAGGAAGAGGATGAAGAACTGGACGACTTAAACCAAATGGTGGTGAAAGTTCTACAGGTGCACGATAGCGACGCAGCATTTACCATTAAAGTGACACCACAGGCTAAAGATGTTCGTCCATACATCGTCTGCTGCATTGTTAAGGGTATGAACCTGAAGCAGGGGAATGCTCTTAAAAGGTTTCTGATGGCACAGGTAAATAAAATCAACCTAAACCTAAAATCGACTCGTTTTATAAGACGCAAATGATTTTACTCGCTTTACCACCAGATGGTGCCCTAGGTGAGACAATTTCAAAGCCGCTGTATGACACTACAGCTCGGTGCTCGTTTAGCGACTACCTCGGATTTTGGCCATTTACGGCAAAAAAAAAAAAATTAATTTTCCGAACGCAGCGCACATTTACGACCAAATTTCATACACATGACAACCTTGCAGGGCAAGATTAATAGCAATCTTTGAAATGAACTATAAAAGAAATCGAGTATGGAAGGTGAAGTCGTAAGCGGTCACTCCTAGGCTACGGAACGGAAGTCGGTCGCTATACGAGGAATGGTTATATAAATGAAAAACTCTTATATGTAATCTTATGGGTCCTGCAGAGAATCCACTACTATGTACCTGAATTTCTTGTACCGATCTTGCACACTCAGTTGATATAATGAGACGTATGTTTTTTTATGTTTTGCATACAGATCAAGCTCCATGATGAGATATGTGAGAGAAGGACTTCTGCCACCATTGCTACTCACGACCTCCATCGGCTTAAGGGCCCCCTTCTGTATGATGCCAGGTCTCCAAAGGCTCTTAAGGCAGGCTGCTACAAAAAATATTTGTTTCTTGGGAAAGGAGAAATCACTTGCGAAATGCATCCATTAATATTCATAAGAATCTAACTCCTGTCACTTCGTGTCTGATTTCTATTTGTGAAGTGTGGATGGAAATACTGTACCCCGCAGGGAAAATGGGGCAAAAAGATGAGATTAAATTTAGAAAAACGTTTTTTTTTTTTGATCTTCTTATTAGAATCTCTGAAATTTAATGCAGTAAAAATAATGAAGATCTAGTTAAGAGTTTTATATGTAATCAGGCCTCTGTTATGTGTTTTTTGTTTAATCTGATGTAACGTTTGCATTCGTCAGAACCATCACTGTAATGGACCTTGCTAGATTATTGCAGGAATTAAGCATGTGTTTGGTTTTATTATTTTCGCAATAAAAGTGAGTTGCAGAAGAGATTAATTATTAATAGACGATGTGCTTCAAGTTCCTAGGGTTTGTGCAGAATCCAATTTCTGAAACCAATAGTTTAATTAGGTACCCGGTGCCATCATGTTACAGTGAGTCTTAATAATAAATGAGTGCTTAGAACGTCTTTGTTGCTCTCAGCATGGTGGTGAATCTCCTTCAGCTGCCGCAGCTTCCTGTACTGGATGATAATAGTCTGTGTAAATTTGTGTCCTTTGTCTGCATGTAAACACATTCTGGGTGTTCATCTGAAATGTGGCACCTCTTGTTTAAAGTGACAGTTGGCATCTTGTTAGATTGAAGTGCTTTATTTATATTCTGCACAAAACCACAAGCCTTATGTCGCGGGAGCGGGCTACTGGCTTGTCTAGTGCAGCTTTGTACGTCGTACATGGCATGACTGATTACTAAGATTTTTGTCAATTGCACAGGCTCCTTTAAATGCTTTGTGTATGTTTTCCGCATGCACCCTTTGCGCAGCTCGTACCCCTGAGCCGTAAGGAGATGAACGCCGCAGAGTTGCTGAGGCAGCTGCAGTTCGAGGCCGAGGAGCAGAGGAAGCATAAGAAGCGGCAGAACGTCTCAGGCCTCCACAAGTGAGAGGAGTCTGACCTCGACTTCCCCGCCGTCCTTCCCGTCAGCCACAGCGCATGAGGGCCTTTGTGTCCGCCTTCATCAAACATTAAATTACCCCCTTTACAGCACAGTAAATGTGAGGAGTAAATCTGCGATCGCTTCAGTATGTGGGAGACATAGCAGGGCCCTTACGATTGCTGAAGTTCATGTTCCACCTATTTGGAAGCTGTGATGAAGTTTCTACTTTTATTTGTTTAATATAAATTCTTTCTGGAACAAAAGCCCACATACACTATGGCTCACACGCAGGTAGCAGCAGTGAGTGACTCATTCATAACCTAATAACTATTCAACACCCACACAAATCCTATCTAATATATATATATACACACACACACTATGCATATATGAACATTCTGTATGCGTATATGCATAGAGTACAGGGCCAGTCCGCCTTGTAGGTCATCATGTAGGACTCCATTTTATATAGGGGCACCAAAGAGCGAGTGGGAAAAAACTGGAAAGGAAAACCTCTGGTTGCATTCCATGAAATTAGTTATTTACACCCGCTTTAATATTTCACTACTCTCCTTGTAAAACAGATGCGATGTACTGAAATATTTTTAATATAGGCCTAAATGAAATGAATACCCAGAGTCGGCCCTGATATAGTATATAGTAGTATTTATAAATTACATGTGTATATGAGTGAGTAGGTGTATATGTCGTCTAGTTCTATACATTACTGCTTAAAAACTAAATGCATTTATCTGTTACTCAGTTCCTTTAGTCTGCAACAGCACTCTGTGGCTTTTTTTGTGTTGCCGTATTACTGGGCAATGGCTTGCAGATGTTAGTTTCCCATCACCACCAGTAGATACTATATTTGCCCCCCAACCTTCCCCCAGGTATCTGCAGCTCCTTGATGGCAAGGAAAACTACCCCTGCTTGGTTGATGCAGAGGACAATGTGATATCCTTCCCACCAATAACCAACACTGAGAAGACCAAG
This sequence comes from Hippopotamyrus pictus, assembly GCA_026781145.1. Taxonomy (NCBI): domain Eukaryota; kingdom Metazoa; phylum Chordata; class Actinopteri; order Osteoglossiformes; family Mormyridae; genus Hippopotamyrus; species Hippopotamyrus pictus. The sequence continues at coordinate 1,276,985 of JAODLC010000113.1, forward strand.
GTAATCGCAGCCAGATATAGCAACTTCAGTTTAGGCTCGCATTTGAGGTCAATGCAAGAAATATAGATGGTACATCATCAATGCATTTTAAATGTAATTGTTCTGGATAACCTTGTTCAGCGTTATTGTACCAAGTGGTCAAGGAGTCACCAAATCAAATTGAGTTATTCTAATGCTATGAACTTCCTAACATTAATGCAATATTTTCAGGTGCAGAGGATAGAAAAGTTTTAAAGTCCATATGCTCTGGCCACCACACACTCGGGTGATTTTTAGAAATGCCTCCTCTTCTCCACAGATGAGGAAGAGTACAAAAGAGCTGTTGTTAGAGGTGACCAGTGCTATCAGTCTCCAGACCTGCAAAGATGTTATGGACGCTCTGATTGTGGTAGGCCTGAATTACCATCTTACAAATTATGAAAATGACAGGGTTTCTGTAATTCTTTTCAACAGCCATTCAAAGGGATCAGAGTTCATAACATTTCTTAAAGTAACCAAAACGGTTTCAGGCTCTCCTAATGGGCGTGATGGTGCCACATTACATGTAAGGGATGGATGTGCTGTCATGTACTGCATGCTAAATGCTCCTATTTTACCCGGGGATGTAATTATTTACCCTTAAGGATTTTACTAGCCCCTCACAAGCCTTAGCTTAAGATTAACAGTGGGTAGTAAATAGCAGTCTGTGGTTTACAATTAAATAAGCCCCTATGGATCATTATAATAAGCTTCCCTCACAACCTGCTGCTGCATTTCTATCTTTATCGCTATGATGAGGATTTCAGCCTGTGACCCCCCCCTCCCCATGCATGTGCGCAGACACACACACACACACGCGCGCTCCTAAACAGTGGAACACACTGTTCCAGTGGCGTGTCAGAAATGTAGAGATTTCGATGCTCAGTCCTCATCCATTTTGCAGGGCCGTTTCCCAAAGCAAGCAGCCCACAAGTTTGTTGTGACGACGTAGATTTATGTCTTCAGCCCAGGATTCCTGTGTGTGTACGATAGCAAAGATTTGTGCTGATTTTATTGGAGGACGAGCTGCCAGCTGCATGATGTAGGAAGTAAAGGAATCGACATGTGGGATAAGCCACCTCAAAAAGTCCGGCATGTTCCCCCACCAGAGCTCTTTGGCTTTACGTATTTGGTGTAAGCGAGAGGTAAACCTACAGTCTGTCAGCCAGTACTGTGGCTTCAGTGGCTTGTTTTGTTTTCTCAGTTCTTCTTGACTGAGCTCAGGTAACCTCTAAATATTTAACAGTTCTTCTGCAAACCTAAGCTGGAAATACTGTAACATTTCTAAGGCAAATTTCTCCTCAGTTCATATTAGCATGTCAGTATTCACCGGGATATTTACCTCAAAGGCTGTTTCAAGAAGCCGCCGTCTGTAAAATTGAAACTAACCTGATTCATATGAATTTTCACTTTAGTTTTGTTCCATCCATCCATCCATTTTCCAACCCACTTTATCCGTATTGGGTCGCGGGGGGTCCGGAGCCTATCCCGGAAGTAACGGGCACGAGGCAGGGAACAACCCTGGATGGGGGGCCAGCCCATCGCAGGGCACACTCACACACCAGTCACTCACACATGCACACCTACAGGCAATTTAGCAACTCCAGTCAGCCTCAGCATGTCTCTGGACTGTGGGGGGAAACCGGAGTACCCGGAGGAAACCCCACGACGACACGGGGAGAACATGCAAACTCCACACACATGTAACCCAGGCAGAGACTCGAACCCGGGTCCCAGAGGTGTGAGGCAACAGTGCTAACCACAGCACCACCGTGCCGCCCCTAGTTCCACAAAATCAAAAATAAGGCTTCAACTATTATTTAAGTGTATTTTAACAAACGGGTGCTTATCAAAAACCCTTTTTTCTCTTCCCAAAGAAAATGGCAGAGCTGAACAAGGCTACACTCGAGCTAAAAGAAGAAACTGTGCCTGAGGATGGGGAGTCGGATTTGGTGGCCAGTGAGCAGCCGTTGGGGACGGCGCCAGAAGCCGTGAACGACGCCGTCTCATCTGAGCTAGTGGTGCAGCAAGTTCGGGTTGTGGATTTGGAGGGAAACCTCAGGGTCGTCTATCCCTCCAAAACAGACCTCAATGTCACTGTTAGCAACCTGACTGTCATTCGGTAGGAGTCGAAAAGACCTTGTGGAAACGTTTTTTTTTTTAATTTCAAATTTGTATCCTAATTTTTTCGATTTTCCAATCATTCAGGCTTGAGAAACAAAATTTTTGAAAATTTGATAATATAGCAGTTTAATTGGAATAAAAAACTCATCAGTTAAAAGGTATGGTTTGTCACCCTAGGTCCTTGTTAAAGAATACCTCGTTAAGATCCCATTAATGATAATACAGGCAGTTCTGGACTGAGGTAATGATCCCATCCACAAATCCTTACAAATGATTCAAATTTTACTAAGTTGGGTTTACCTTCTATTCAAGACACCTTAGAGCAAAAAAAAAAACACAAAAGATACTGATATACACTAAGAAGACGTCTTAAATAAAAAGATAAAGTGTAAATATACGTGAGGGGGTATAATTCTTTTTTGTGTTAGTGCTTTTCTATGCTCTTGTGTGTCTCAGTAAGTCTTGATTTACTTAAGCTGGTAGATTTTACCAGGTTGGAGGGGTTGCCTTTGGAGCAGATTTTGGGGTGTGTAGGGTGGGTTCAACCCCATAATTTTACTACCTGGCTGTGTGCCTGAAGCTTACCACAGGTTTCTGGAGAGCAGGAGGAAACCAGCACGATACGGGAATAACATGCAAAATGAACACAGGTGGAGTCAATGATTCCTTTCCAACCTTGGGGTGGGGGGTCTGAGTGGCACTGCTACTCAATAAGCCATGCTGCCCTAAACAGTCATATCTGTTGTTATTTGGCAGAACACACTCGGGATAAAATTAACAGTTGAGTACATTTTAATTAAGTGTCGCTTTCCGTCTTGAATACTGAATTTACGCCCTGGGTTATGTGAGATGGTCTGGGGCTTCAGTATATCACGCTCAAATCTCAGGGACTGGGAATTCAGAGGTTAACTTTCAAGTAACGCGAATCGGATTACCTATCAGATGGCTGTCAGAGGTGCTGGTGACTGGAAAAGAAACGTAACGGCGCAGGACCAGCACCAGAAAGTCCTGCCAAGAACGCTGGGGTTTGTTTAAAGTATTAGATTTAATAACATGAAACGGAACGACCCTTAAGCAAGCGGCAAATGAAAATAAATAAATAGTAATGAAAACAACTTACAAGCCACGGCCCAAGAAAATAGCTTGGTCTGAAGCCAACAAGGAGAGCTGCCGAAAAATGAAGTGGAAAAATGCCGGGGATGTGGACGGGGGGCGGCGCTCAGATGCTCAGTGCCCGTGTGGACCTGCCCCCCCCAAAGCCTCCGTCCCCAGTAGGGAAACTGCGAGACAGTGCGCTGTTTTTCGACCCGTTACAAAATGGACGAACTACACAACAGATTTAATAACAAGATCGAGTCCCCTGATGTTACAAACCATGCGGGGAAATGCACAGAAAAGCAGCAGCTCACTCCTGCCTCCCATCAAGGGGTCCCGCATCCCCAGCAGCGCGGTTATCGCCGCAGTCCCCTTCATTTCCAAAGCTCCGACAGTGCACCATGAAGACTGTAACGCCAAGCTATTAACAAGCATGACGAAGGAAAATGCTCTATTCCGGCTATACGTGACAAACCAAGGGAAGCCCAGTAACTTTAAGTCACGTTTGATTAACGGCAGCGTCGCCCCGGCTGTCGCTGGGGAAGGAGCTCGGGCGAAGAATCAGCTGGTGGGGGTCCGATGTCAGCCGGTCAAATCGGCCGAAGAGCAGAAATCCTGTGATATTAACACCGGCTCCAGGGACTGTGAGGCAGGCATGTGTGCCTTAAAACATGCATCCGGGAGGAAGGAGCCGTCCAGCGACGCCGCTGAGGCTGGACCTCACTGTGACCAGGGCAGGGATGAGTGGACAGAGACGGACGTTTTGCGATGCCTGCAGTCTGGGGACTATTACACGGACCAAAGGATTTCAGAATGGATTTTGAATGTCAACGCCAGCCTGTTTTGTCCATCTAGCGGTTCAGTGGGGAGCATTGGTCCAAGTGAAGAACAAGACACTTCCATTAAGATCGTGTATGACCGGGAGTGATAAGCGGCTCCGCTCACCTTCGGAGATCTGAGCCATAACTTAAGTCCGAAAACTCAAGGACACTGATGCAGAACCGTATGATCAGCTCGTGTGCTGTTTTAAGTCTCCCTGAATACTGTTGACGCTTAATCAGTTACTTTATATAGTCACCTAATATTTGCTGTTTGGAAGAACAGAGATATGTATGTAAGTACTTTTCTTCAGCTTATAAAAATGATCTAAACATGAAAACTCTACAGCAAGACTCTTGTGTTTAATTATATGTATTTTTTGAATGCACTGAACAAATTAATATGCCCTGATATGTGACCCAGTTATGCTGCAATTGTGACTAGTTCATTACCAGTACTGTTTGTCTCTAAATTATTTAAAGAACAGAAAGTGTAACAGACTGTGTAATGAATGTCAATCAGATAAAAACAGTTTGTACTGGTGTATCTAAGTTTTTTTTTTTTTATCTCATGCAGTGCCTTCTTTCATTTGAGCAAAACTTTAATGGTACAAAAAATTAAGCCTTAAGTTATTCAGTAAAAAATCTGCAGTTTATGAAATTAATGGAAAACTGGTAAAAAAAAAAAAAAAAAACCTGTGATGTGTAAAAACTTTTGACTTGTGGTGTATAACTAGTTTTTTCTCAAAGGCTGAAAAGGTTTTTGGTTTGAGAAAAACTATTTTGGATCGTAACAAAATTAAAAGTGTGAATCCTGTCAGAAAATAACTTTTCTTCAATGTTTTGTCAGGTCATTGGGCATTTTTGTGGTCAAAATCATGGACCCCAAAGCTGAATGTGTCTGCTGTTCAGAAGGTGGACTGTACCTTGCGACAGGCAGTCTGATATCTTCTATTGAAACTCAATATCTTATCCTAGTGAACGTAATGTTAACTAAATTACCACTACAAAACTGAAACTAATATTAGAGTAAATTTGATTCCTATGCCATTGAAACTAGACAAAAAACTCAGAACTGCAAAGAACTGTAATCATAATTGTTATTTTTTCCAGGCCCAGTTGAGATGTGAGATTGAGTTACCAGCCAGACAATAACAATTGACTTACAATCTGCAAAGTGATTGGACAAATATTTAACTTGTCATGTGTTTGATATCATGTGGTTATCTCTTTTTCATTTTAACACATTTTAACATGATCCTAAATGTGCTGAAGTACTGATGTGTTATTAATTAACGAGTGATTTGTTTAGAGTGAAAGAAGGGGGGAAAAAAACCAAGGAACCAAGCTAAAAAGATTACCATTTCCTATGCATGCTAACCATACTAGGTCAATTAAATATCCAAATATCAGCCGGTAAGTAGTTAATGTTCCATTAGTCAGTTTCTGGTCCATTCCAGGACGATTCAGTTGTCCATCAGCCTGGCTCACTCTATATAGCCATCAAGATGTGGAACAGCTGTCAGAAAGACCTAAGCCTTATTTTAAAATCTTGCAGGTTAAATGTTGTTGACCCAATGCACTAGGATGCCAGGGAAAGCAGAGCAAAGCAATGAATGTAAGGAATGCCTGTGAATTAATGCAACAATATAAGCATAGACACAGGATACAGCAGTATCATCAATAGCAATATCTCTTGCATGTCAATACTAACCATACACTAGAAGATTTTGAAGAGACTCTGATAAGACTTTTTAAAGACTGAAGTCTGACACACTCTCACATCTAAAGACATTGTGTCATTAGTCGCTGTTATTTTGTCACAGGCTATGATTTTGCAAAGGGGATCTTGCAGGTTCACCATATGCAAGACTGCAAACTAGATTCCTTTTGATATTTCCACCAGGAGCATGATAAGTAATTCACAGGAAGAGGAAACACTGTTGAACAATGGAGCAGAAACAGAAGCAGCTTTTGGCCACAGCTGCTCTTGTGTTTGCAAATGCTTTGCTGTGACAAAACAGCAAAACGGACCCTGCAGAATGTGGACATGACCCTGGTTGCATGAACGGGGGCAGCAAGGTCTGTCTGTCCTCCATGTCTGTCTACCCTCCCTCAGATCCTGTACCAGTCTTGCTGCTTCCTGAACAGATCTCACCTGTTGGTTGTTGACAATGTCTACGTTACTGTGTGCATGAGCCAAGACGAAAGACCTATGGTAATAATAAACACGGCTGATTTTGACAGAACATGCAGGCAAGGAAAAGACTGACTTAAGGCAGCTATCCTGACCACCTTACCCCAAATGATCGAGATGCCGGGAGCTCACTACAACGCTATAATTTTATTCCGATAAATTGGAACATTAGATTTAGATTAAAGACAAAGATCAAGCAGAGATCTTGTATGTCTTCTTTCAAACTACAACGTGGGGACCCCAGAGTAGAAGACACTCTCATCCACAGTAGTTTTATAAGATGATGGGAGTGATGAATCAGGAATCAAGCTTGGAAACACTCAGAAGTTCAGTTAAATATGGTGGTGCTAAGATGAGGCTTATAGGGTATTGGAAAGTACAAAAGCCAGCGTATGGAGCTGGTGTAGGGTGATCATATTTTCCTATAGTCCTGCTCCTTATTTCTGCTACAATGTTCTTAGTCACTTGAAAGTAATGCATTGCAATAGTTTATTATAGGTGACAGTAAATCATCGATAACTTCCCATGCTTTTACGCAGTAGAAAGCATGTTCAGGTTAAGGCAGGGGTGGCCAATCTTATCCGCAAAGGGACGGTGTGTATGCGGGTTTTCGCTGCAACTCCCTAATTAGATTACTAATTAAAGGACTGATTGGCTGAAGAGTCCTCACACCTGGGTTTGAACAGCTTATCCCAAAAACCTGCATACACACCGGCCCTTTGCGGCTAAGATCGGCTACCCCTGGGTTAAGGAATTAACATGTTCACCATCGGACAGATCGAGACTAGCAGACCCAGATTGTGAGCTGAGCTGGTAAATTTGAAATTCAAGTGATGTGAATTAAGGAGGGTGGTGCAGCCTCAGAATTGCAGCTTGGAGGGTTTGTCTTGCCTTTGTCCCCTTCCCCCAAACAGGCAGAAAACAACCGAGGTCACCCATGTGTAGAGTAAGCCAGTGACCTGACGATATCACCAATCGTTTGCTTAGAACACCCCCCTTCTACAATGTTAATGTGATGAATGTGCACTTTCTCATATGAACAACAAACTGAGGAGACATTCTACTAATAACCAGATATACCTAATAATTCTATCCTGCCGCACATCTATTGTTCTCAAATTTTAACATACAACCAATGTAACTGTCCAAATTAAACTATATTTAATGTTAACCAAAGCACAGAAATTTGCAAAAAATGAAATACACTTTATTTTCTACAGTAGTGGTCACGATCAATTCGCATTCACAAGTCTTTGATGAAATAAGATCAGATGATTCATTTCTTCTTGCCAGGTTTCTGCACTTTCTCTAGTCCTTGGATATATTTACGTGGAATTTGGTAGTGATCTGCAGAAAAGGATAGTGAAAAAACATATTAAATCAGTGTTGAGTACAATCATCCAAAAGTTGTGGTTTTATAGATTCTGTAATGGGCCACCTATACCTACCTAGCAGCAGGCTTCCGACGTGCTGAACTTGGTTGCCCTGGATTTGAACCAACACCTTGTCTTTGGAACCCGGTACCGGGCTGAGCAGCGAGCTAGCCTGGACGCGGTGCTGCAAGGCTGTGGCCACTGTTGCCGGATCAATTCCGTACAGTTCCAGGTTCTTCATCAATGTCACCTGCAGGGTAGGGAAGCACATGGCGTCATAGGATGAGCCTGTGAGGAGGGGAAACCTGTTAATGACTGCAGTGGCACATCTAGAGGTATTTAGGCTGACAAGCTGGTGATTTATGTTCAGCATCCAGTCAAGTTACATGGCTACCACATAAGTCTCACGTGACCATAGAGCCTGTCCTAGGAAGCACCACGGATAAGGTAGCGGACACTGTCACACACTATAGATAATTTACTGCAGATATTCTAATTTGCTAAATGCATGTTTTTGGATTGCAAGAGGAAATTAAATCACCTGGAGAAAATCTGAGCAAACATCATCTATGGTGGTTTTCAGACATCCAGGCTGTGGTATGTCTGGTAGTAGCAAGTCAAAAACAACTGAAAACGTCTCAACATTCACCTGAGAGGCGTCAGTTGTTAAGAGAGATTCCTCAGCATTTAAGCCTCTGTGGGTTCAGCAACACTGTGACGTCACTAGACTCATTAGATCATGACAGTCATGCAAGGATGGCTCGAGTCTGGGGGTGTGAAACTGCCCATTCTGGGAGCTTTCACTACTTCTGTGCGAACGCCTGAGAGGGTTTGTGAAAGCGTGTGGCCACCTCGATTAGGCACTCATTAAATGACAGCAAGGTTCAGCAGAAACACCAGGCAGAGAGGAGATGCAGCACATCTGGAATAACAGTCTTACCAGATGCTGCTCAAACAATGTGAGGAAATGCAAATGCCCACAACGCATTTTGCACAATGCTATTTCCTGTATGCAATGCTTTACTGGTACGTTACTGGTAATTCCCCCCACACAAGGGCACAGAAGGACTAATTCAGGACTTATCAGGAAATTTGAAATAGTGAAGAATTGAGGAATATGAAGGGATGTTTACCTTCTTGTTGGATCCCCTAGAAGCTACTGAAATATCGATGGGCTCAATTTGGCCCTTTCTGATGACGGGTTCCTGGCCTGGGAACTGAAGCTGGTAACACTGCTGCATTCGATCCATTGTTCTGCCAAGACAGACCACATGTGGGAGCCATTTACTGACCTGGACATGGTGTCTTTGACACCACCACTGGAAAGTCCACAACGAAAACAAAACATGCTGTGTCCAGGTTAACATCTACAAATGGAATTGGTCTCAAAGGCACATTTTTACTTTCTTAAATGTTCTGCACATTTGAGATAATAAATGTATGTACCCATGAAACTTTTCAGTGACACGTGACGCACTGGAGTACTAGACCTGTATGTCAATCTCACATGTTGCATTTATGCTGTGAATTTGGTCCATAAACTTTACCAAAGTCAGTGGGCAGGTCTGCCTCTCCCCAGCTCCTGTAACCATACTTTTTTTCCCCCAAACCATCATTCCCAACCTTTTTTACACTCCAATAATGTTTTATTAAATATGATATACCCAAGAGTAGCATCACTTGAACATCTTTTTGTGGTTTTAAATGCTAATTAAACAAGTAAACATTACTTTTAATACTTGTAAACAAGTAAAATTACTTTAGAGTAGAAATACACATTATCTGTGGGTGTGTGGTTCAGTTAGAACACTGTGATTAGAAGCATCAGCCAAGTGATTTCACTGCTCGGCCCTGAGCCGAGTACTAAGCCTTGTTTCTCCAGCCATGTGACATTTCGTTCTGTTCTAAGACAAACCCAGATGTTCCACCACAGCCAGTGTCTAGTTAGGCAGGACTAACAAGGCTGAGAGAACTCTACCTGGAGAAGAGATCATCCCACTTGAGTCGCCCCACCTCCTGGTACTCGAACTTGTCCAGCAAGCAGTCGCAGAGTGTGGGGTTGATGTTGACGTAGCTGAAAAGCATGTTTTAAATAATTCTTCAAACAGGCTGAGAGTTCAACTGTACAGTATAATGGTGTGAAACGTCCATAAGAACATTTAAAATACACTGTTATATGTGCCTGTACATATGAGTGTGTGTACGTGTGTGTGTGGGTTATGTATGTATTACATTGTGGGGACCAAATGTTCCCACAATATGATAACCTGTTATTTTGAGGGGACCATTTTTTCAGTTCCAGCAAGGAGAAATTAAATTTTATGAAAATCTGTGACTGCGATCAAAAATCTAAAAATGTCAAATATCTTTTGTTTGGTTACTTATGTTTGGTTATTTATGGTTCAGGTTAGGGCTGGGTAGGGGTTAAGGTTATCATTGTTGGGACTAGAGTTTTTCCCATAGAAATGAATGGACCGTCCCCACAAAGATATGAATACAAACATGTGTCTGTAAAAATATATTTCGAGGTCCACTTGTTTTGGGCTCTACCTCCACAGCATTATCTATGGTGTTCGAACGCAGAATAAGTCAGCCTCACCCATTCCCCAGCAAAGTTTCTTTATGGAGTGTGAAAGTATATGCATCTGTGGAATGCATGACGTGAATGTCAAGGCTCATTATGGAATGAACCAATGGGGTCACAGCACCTGAAAGCTTTCTCCTCCCACCCATACATAAGTAGCTTAAATGTATTCTTACTTCTTGTTTTCTTCATCTACTAGCTCGTTCTTCTTCACATATTCTGTCACAACGGCCCTCACTTCTCCTGGGGAGAGTACTGCACCCTTCCTGTCACAAAAAGCAGTGCAAGTTGCTCTTCACACAGTGCCAGTGCGTCAGAAATGCGGGCAGTACACTGCATGTTAATCTCTTCCTACTTCTTCTGGGAGTCATGGAAGAGGTGCTCCAGACGGGCGGTCACAGTGTAGAGCAGGGTGATCTCGGGAGGGTGGTACGGCATGTCGGAGTGTCCCCCATCCGGCGTGGGAACGTCCTCTGACGCGCCCTCCTCGGGCAGGCAGAAAGAGCGCAGCCTGCTGGCACAGGAGGGGAATGCAGGGGGTTCTGCTGGACTTTTGTGTGCAGGCCTTGCCAAAAACGTACAAAAATCTCACGAGTAAGAGTCTGGGTTCCGGAATGTTCACCATCACAGAGGACTGTGTCAGAAAGGCTGCATTACATATATAACAAGAAAGTGTGGGCATGAGCAGCAGGTTACTCACTCAGGATGCTTCCAATCTACTTCGACTATGCTCTCCACACCTTTGCTGAGCTCCTTCACCTGGACGAGATGGTGCTGTTGCTGCATCGACTGCAGGAACTTGGAGAGCTGAGGAATATTATGTTACATTTATCTTCTTCATCTTTTTCCTTAAAGGAAGGTTTATAGAGCTTGCAACTGTACGCTTTATCTATTTACATACTTTTGCACTTAAAATAAAGTGATGCATGATAATGCATTTGCTTATATTATAATTTGCATTGTGGCCTTGCAACAGATCTATCTATCTTCTATACTGCTTAAAAGGAACCAGATTTTTTTTTTTTAAATACCAGTTATAACTGTAATTACTGCAGGTTACCAATACATTGGAAAGCAAGAGCATTTAAATAGATAGGTACTGACCCATACATAGGATAAAATTCACAGTACCTTTTTGTAGCTTGATTTCTTGATGTCTAGCTGCTTCCCACTAGGACTGCAAAAGAAAATACCAATGCAAATACCAGTCTGATTCATTCTGACCTGAATATCAAACCCAGTCAAAATGAATGATAACACACTGACATTTCAGGTACCTCTTCATTACAGTCTTCATATAAACCCACCAACCACACACAATAGTGAGGAAAACACTGGATTTTGTCCAGCTAGTTTTGCTCAATAAGCAACTGTGAAGGTTAATAGCAACGAGAAACCGTGTCCTTGTCAGACGGCCAAGCGGAGCGGCAGACAGGAGGCGCTACATCCTACCAGCAGGAGAACATGTGGTTCCGCAGGAAAGTGCTGGTTAACAGCGGGAGCTCAGATTTCTTCACCTTACTCTTGAGGGCGTGGAGGAAGCAGCGAACGAGCAGGGCATCCATCTGCTCTGTGGGGGACACAGAGACAGATGCTATCTTTGCAGTAGATGGTAACAGGCAAACTTACATCCTACTTACTCATTTTCCCCAGTTCATTAAACGGGACTAATAAACGATTTTATAACGAAGAAATAATCACTGTTTTGCCAGAGAGAACTATAATACAGTATAAATAATCAGCTGGTCAGAAGAGAAAAGCTAGTGGAATACAGGATACTTAATATAAAACTGTACATTTTAAAATATTTTTATAATAAGCATCCAATACTCCAGTAGCTTCTCCCTTATGATGAGCTCTCTTCTGACCACTCCTATGTGTGAGCTATTGGATGCCGAAATTTCTTTCGGAATCAATAAATTAACTAAGCAAGCAAGCAAGCATGTATATATGTATGCATGCATGCATGTGTGTGTGTATATATAAATAATGCTAAGAGACATATAACAAAAATATGTCAGCTGTATGTATTTCATCAAAACCCAAATGTAATGACTTGTAACAAATGCGAGTTAATGGTCTTGCCATGTGGTGCGGGTGCACAGTCACCTTGTGGAGTTCTGTTGTCCTCTAAATGTTCCTCTTCGTCCACCTGCTCCTGCCCCCCCTCTGATTCTTCCTGACTAAGACTGAGCTCCTTCAGACTGTCGCTGGGAGGGTCCGTTTCTGGATCCCCGTCTTGACTGGCAGAAGCCTCCTCTTCAATCTCTCCCCCGCTCGTGCACCCTTCCTCTGCAAACTCCATGTTATGCAGGGGCAGAATCGTCGGTGGTCCTGTCTTGTCACCAAATGCCCTGAACATCAAAGGAAGGGGGACAAATGATGTCCAAAGAACAACGCCTGAAGATAAGTGGAAACAGCCCTCAATAATTTTCATGTTAAGCATTCAAATAAACAACCCATTTTCTACGTTTGATAGTCTTCCGTTTGGCCTGTAATGCCAATCAGGAGAAAAGCTCACCACAGACTGTCCATGTAGGCGTGTAGAATGGACACCCCTCTCCCCTTCATGGCTGAGCCCAACATCTCCAAGGTGGAAACGGCGGCGGTGCCCACGGCAACCGGGGCCCTGTAGCAGAACGCATACGCACGGTACAGATTCCTGTCGTCTCTCAGATTGGCGGAAATGAGCATTAGGACGGACAATCAATCACCTGTTTTTCACCACAGTTACGGCACAGCGGTCACCCTGGTTCACATCTGGGAGTCCCTCCGGTGGCACCACCACACCAGGCAACATGAGATCTGGACCAATGAGGATTGAACAGGGCGTTGATATTCATCAAGCGTCAAGAAAAAGGCACCAAACCCAGGGCAAAAAAAAATAAATGTGACTGGCCAGACTCCCCATGCATAATATCCGTACTGCTTTCAATTTTGCTTTCAAATATTATTATTTGAATACAGTGTAAATAATCAGCTGGTCATAAGAGAGCAGCTAGTGGAATACAAGACACTTAAAATAATAATATGATATAATAGAGTGTCTATTTTCTGATCAGCTGATTTATACTGTATTCAAACTGTATTATATATTTTTTTCTATTTTTTTGTTCGTATTACAAATAAGTTTGAAGCTTATTTGTAACACAAACAAAATATATAGAAGAATATATAGTACAATACATATTTTCTATTTCTACAAAATAAAGCTGAAAAGTACAACCGATTGACTAATACTGAGATGGATTTAGAAAGAGAAGCTAAATTATTTTTTCAGAACACTTTAAAAAGAAGGGAAGCATGCACACCTGTGACCTGTCTGCAGTACAGACTATTCAGCAGAGACAGAAAAGCACTTCGCAAAATTCTATTTAGAAAATAAATGGAAACAACGAGAGTAATTCTTGCCAACACCCTAACCATGTATAAATGAAAGCTGAATACAACGCAATCACAGAAGGCACAGTGTCTATGAATCTTAAAATAACTCCTCTTAACAGTCTTGAATCATCATCTCGGTCTTGGGAACATATTGTTCTCAGTGTGATTTGTAGAAGGCACCGTTTACCTGCCCCTCCTGCTAGTTTCTGAAGCACCGCAGGCCAGGTCATGAAAGCTGGCAGGATGTCAGGATAGCGCCAAAGAGTATAGACTGGGGAGTAAGGGATGACCATACAGATTCAGTGACGCATTGGGTAGCCACATGAACCACTGACTCAGAGCAACAAGGTGTTATTTCAGAGTACCTGTGGGATAAATATACTTCTCCAGTTCAAAGAATATGGGGTTTCTGTGCAGAACGTATATTGTGACAGCATCTCCTTTGTGTGCATACACCTTAAGCACATTCAGTTCTTCCTTGTTTGGGACCAGCTCGGACAGATCTTCTGCGGACAGTGTTGGGTAGGTGTTAGAGATCTCCGTCCTTAGCTTCCTCCTGTCACACATTTGTGGGAAACAGAGACGAGAACTTCTGTGTTAAAACCATTTTCCCTTAATTCCCTAAGTTTTAAAATTGACATTTATATATTAGTTATATACAAGAGACCCCAGGTTAGGTGCTGTGTTATTTTATAGCCTTACAAAACAACTCGGAATGCTGTCACCTTCTTCCAGTAAGACTAACATTTATTAAGACCCCGATGAAGAATCCATGTGTCACCACCAAACATCCATCTTCAGGGTAGCGTTTCTATCTGTATAATAATCAAACGTTTCGTGTCCCGACAATGACGTTAAATAGTGACGAAGGTCTGACTGGAACGTCGTGTTTCATTTAACCGAATGAAACAATATAATGCTCCTCAAACATTATCTCTCAAAGCTAATTATTTTTTTTTTCTGCGCAACGTTACTGTACGCCACAGGAGAAAAATTCGTTTGCAACGTGGAAGATAATAATGTTACTTTTTAAACATATTAGCCGATTTGATAATATCTTTCTATTGTTATAAGCAACAGAAGATGAAATTCACGCGATCTCAATTACACAGGAATTTTAGGTATACAAGGAAAAATAAAGAGCAACCCCACACCTGTCAGATCCTTTAATCACTGTGTTGGATTTCACACGGAAAGGCTTAGCAAACATTCTAGCGTTTGATTGCGTGACACACCAGGTCACCTCTTCCGAAAGCTTTGAAACAATTCCTGATGAAAAAACTTGAATCCCAAATCCAAATGGCAAACGGATACGACAACAAATGCAAACAAAATACAATTTTGCCCTTACAACACTTCAATGCCTTATGAGCTGCTGCCTTTGCGTAACACAAAATATGTCCGTCGGGAAAACGAGTTTCAAAATTAATTTCCCCTATTACAAGGCTACAGTTACTGTTTTCAAAGAGGCCCTATTATTTAATAAATATGTGTCTAATGTACCAAAAAAACCGGGGCGTTTTAAGAAATTACGATTAAAAAAATATTTAGGTAATGTTTTCCGATCGATTTACCATGTAGAATAACATTTCCAAAGACGTGTAAAAACTCAAATATAACGGGAACTTAAACACATACTCTAATTAAAAACGCTGGTTTGTCGTGGTTACTAACTTTATTTTCCAAGAGATTTTTAAAAAAGAAGTCAGTGTTAAGTGGTACTTGTTCCAAACTAAAGAGATGGGTGAAGCCACCAAACTGCTTAATCAGTACATGGTCACATTGAGTCTATCCCAGGAAACACGGGGCATGAGGCAGGGGGCTCCCTGGATGGGATTAAAATTGATTTCTTCAATTTCCTCTATGCAACTTACACTGTATGCACACAATTTGTTTATCAGAGTCACAGGACAGAGGGAAATGATTGGATTACATTAAAAATGACCTTCCTATCAATACAGGAGAGATTCTTTAAGTGTCAGATCAGATCTTGTTACATGTCACAGTCAAATTGCTCTGTATCTCCACAGTATACCTAGCTGTTATACCGCATTACTGTTCATTGAAATATGAGCATATTGACCTATCTCTGAAGTTCCCCTATTGGTTGTTTTTAATAGTTGCGGTTCACTTCTTGACCATGCATTTCCACTTACCGTTGTCCTTTTATGAAGACGTTCCCTTCTATTTTTAAGCTTTGATGTCATCACCGGGGCAGCTGTTCTTGGCACCTTGCGCCGAATTTGTCGTCTATGCCATAGCAAAAGCACTTGACCCGACCCGTGTTTCGCAACGCCCGGGGGGTCACGTGGGCGTCTCGCGGCTCACACCGGATCTATAGCGCGGTCCATTTTTTTCCTGCTACATACGGGGAGTGAAGGGCTGGGAGGGGAAAGCGCCTTCAAGAAATCACCTAAACGAGTTGTCAGAGCCTCTGAAAAAGGACCGGATGGAATAGATTACTTATTTGCTAGAAGATTCTGGTGTAAAATATGTTTTGTATCACTGTTTGAGTTCACTGGGTGGCTGGCTAGCTAGCTACCTATCTACCTTCTTTACAGTTTAGTTAGGTAGCTAGCTGGCACACGTGTGTCGCTATTGTCTGGGTGTTTTTTTTCTAAGTGTAGGACCCAGGAAAACTTAAAACATAATTGACAAATCGTCGGAAAAAGTGGAACACACGGTAAACTTTACTGTTTTGGTCTCAGGTGAAAGTAGTACGATCAAGTATTCGGGCTGATTTCTTAGTCCGCTCGCGGTTTTTTTTTTTTTTTTTTTAGCTTCTTAGCTCTTTTAGCCACTTATATCAATTTGCTTGCGGCTAGCAGAGGGGAGTTTCTAGAAACGGCCGCACCAGAAGTTACGGGAAAGACGATTTGTCTGCAATCTGCCACAATGTTGTCGAATACAATAAACCCCAATCAGCCAGGATTCTCCCATTTCCCAAATTTTCACGGGAAACCAACGCTGCAAATAAAGAAAAATGCAATAACCGAAGACTACAAAGTCACGAGTCAAGTCCTTGGTTTGGGTATTAATGGTAGAGTATTGGAAATATTCCAAAAGAAAACTAAACAAAAATACGCATTAAAGGTAAGTGTCTCTTATTTTGGAACATTTAATTATATCTGGAGTGGTTGTAGACTTTATTGAATTTACAGTATATACTGTTTATATTTTATAGTATATTTTTGCGCCAGTCTGTCCGCTAATATTCTTCCTGAAAAGGCTAAGGCAATGTACAATTCAGATTCGGTAGCTGCACAATCATTGGTCCTACATTAAGGGCACAAAGTATTTCCCTTTCTATGCCGGTTTATATACTGTACTGCAATACAATGAGTCAGTCCATGTTAATACTCGGTGCAATCAGTGAAATGGTTGGTTGCTTTACTCAAAGGCTGTGAAATATGGGACTTAATCATAAATATCCATGAATAGTGCAACCTACAATAGAGTGACAGGTGGCATTAGAAAGAGTCTGAAGAGTTAGTATTTAGATATATGCCTTATATATGTTACATAGATATATATGTGATACATTTAAGAAAATGTTTAGCTGAATTTTGCAAACATGAAAACTCAATGGGCACCCATAGCACTTGTGTTTCACACAGACATTGTCGTTTAACTAAGGTACACAGAAGTGTGACATTACTGATGTAGCTGGGAATCAATTTTTTGACTATACTGTCATGAATTGCTTTCTAGATTATATAACAATGAATCCATGCTCCATGTTGCATTGTCGATTTTATTTCATCATTGCAAAAAGATGTAAAGAATTCCCTAACCTCCCCAGTGCAAGACATTGATATAGCTGTAAACAAGACATTATTTTTCTCCTAACTTAGAAATTTTTATCTGATGCTGTGACATGAACTCAGAACCCCTACTATGGCCCTATAAAAGAGGTTTATAAACCTTCAACTTTGTGAAGTCTGTTGCAGTTGTCTTTCAGTAGGAGTTTGGATACATTCTAAGCATTTAGGCTAGGGTGTTGATATATGTGTGGATTATTGCCTTTGGAAGAAATACTGTCAGTTTGTGTATCTCATTACAACAGATTCCAGCTGTCCCATGACATGGGACAGGACATAATTTATGTCCAATATATTTCACTCCTATGAGAAATTAATTTGTAATTGGTAATACAACTAAGTATTTAAAAATCGTACATTATTGTGTTTGAATATGTTTGTGAACAGTAGTGGTGAGTGGTGACTGAACAAAAATGGTTTACCTTCTGTGTGAAGGCCGGATCTTAGCAAGCTGACTTTCTGCAATTTTCAGAAACCCTAATTTTATATGGTAGTGTAACAAAAGATGCGGTCCTACGGCACTTTGACATTTGTTCTTAAAAGGTGCTATATCAATGAACTGCTTAAAAATGTTTTTTAGGTAGAACAATGAATCAGCATCACTCAGCATTCTAAACACCTGTTCTATCACGAAACATCTCATTTCTATGTACCTAAATGAACAGCAGGAAGAGTTATTAATAGATAGCAGATTATGTACTTGATGCTATAACCAGGAAGACAAATTAACCTGGTTTCTTTTAAATTATGCGGTGTTATAGCCCATGCAAAACAAATTTCAAAACGAAGCTTTTCGTTTTAAGTGTTAACCCTATGAAACAGAATAGTATACTAGGGACACCTCCTTATTAAAAAAATATAATATAAAAAATTCTTCTTGAATAATTCATCCCATTAATTCTGAAACCAAAGAGCCAAAAAGTTGTTATTGGTCTGTTCTAGCCAAAAGAAATGTATGGGTTGGAACTGTCGTCGGGCCCAGAGTTTGCTCAGTTTTTTTTGTTTTGGCTTCATTAATTGACTCAGACTGGCACGGAACTTTTATGCTAACTCTAACTTGAAGGGAAGTAGGGCTGAGCCATGTGGAACAAAAATCATACATCTGTACTTCTAGACGGAACAGGCATATACAATATATCTTAGTATTTTCCGTGAGGTTGACTAGGCTTGTGCGATTTGATGATATCTGTTGACCATAACAGCCACTAAAACAGTAACCCAGTGTATGTATCTGTCAGTGACTGACCAGCAACTACCATTTATGTGGGACTAGGTTGCCCACCTAGCATCATAACAGAAAGATTTCAACAGTTTAGTTATAAAAAAAAAAAATGCTGCTTTTTTTGTTTTTATTTCCAGTAGACTTCTAACAATCTTTAACGCAGGGGTATCCAGCCTTATTTATAGTGAGTGCAATTTTTAGAAAGAAAATATGGGTGTTTGATGCATGTTTGACGCGTGACCGTAAAAGTTGTCTGCTCTGCAGCATGCCATGACATCACAGCGCTCATTGATACATGAGCATAACCACAAAAAAAAATGATCCAGTTTTCTAAGCTACTCATTTGCTTCCTGTGAGCTATTTTTAATTGAAGTAACTTTGACACCACTAATTTTAATGTACAATAAAAGTATATCGGTATAAATATTGTGTTGTTTGAAATTACACTGAAATAGCATTAAAATCAATATACCGCTTAGACCTACACAAGAATTATTCTGAGGGATCAGCATATGTCTGCAAAGCCAGAGATTATTTTTTTAATTTAATTTTTTTTTTACAGCCATCAGGCATAGCAGTGGTGACGTATATAACAGAGGGGTTTTGTAACATTATCATTCAAACTTATATTAAAATAGTCTTTTTTTATAGATATTTAAATGGTGCTTTTTAGAGATCTCAAATCCCTGTAAGGCACATGTCCAAAACACACATTGAAATGAATGAGTACATTAATTGACACAGGCAGAACCTAAATTCACAAGGTAATGTTCAGCAGGTTATGCTAATTGTAGTTGTGAGTTGGTTACAGCTCATGCTAGTTAGTCAGTTCTAATAGCTCAAACGGCTTGAAGACCCTCCCACATTACTTAAATTGGTAATTTAGAACATTTTGGTTTCTCAAAACATTAGATCAATATTGGAGGAGACCGTAATTGAAAAGACCAAGACTGTGTGTTGCATTTGTTGTTTGCATCCAAATGCATCCAACAGTCTGACAAATATGAGAGAACATCTGAGTGTTTGTATGACAATAGCAAGGCTGAAACAGCCTTGCTACTGTAAGTTAGTCTTCCAGTGGCATTTAAGGCACTTTTGCCAGGAAATTCAGACCAGGGTAAAAAAAAAACTATAGAGGTGTTTATTACTACAGTTATGCAACCATATTCAGTTTAATTCTGTTTGCAATTTCCGATAATTATCAAATTCTGCTTTCCTGCTCTACCGAAATTGGTTTTGGCTACACAGTTTGGTGCAAGGTGTGTACCAAACCACAAATTCTGTGTACCATTATACCCTTAGTTTGTACTATAAGTAACTACATTGTAGAAACTACTTATGTGCTAGATAGTGCGTAGTAGTATTGGATAACTTGATAGTTAATGGGCACTTGTTCAAATTCTACTTTAGTCTTACTGAAACTAGAAGCTTCAGAGGCTGTTTCCCCTTTTGTCAGTACCAAGGCATTGGAAATAATATGGCTTGAAAGGTTTTGAGTGGAAACCGTTTTTACAACCCAGTTCTCATTTTTACAGAATAGGTGTTTAACAGAGTTGTTCTTCCTTGAGTCAAGCATGTTGCAACATTGTTTGCATGTAATGTCACCTTTAGATGAATCATTACGGCGCTACTAAGTACTGAATAAGTAAACAGACGTATTACTAGAAGTTAATTTTTCATGGTTTTATGTTTTGCTTATCCTTATTGGACCTTTATACAAAACCCCCGTACTGATGACAATGGTGGTGTAAGATCTTGCCTGGTTTCTAACATTTAGATACTTTTTTGGTAGCTATGTTGTGTTGTGTAATAACTGTCTGTCCGAGTCTACATGTGTAACATACCCAGAGGAATAGTACTCTTCCTGAAGGCATTTCACTTTCATTGCCTCTTGAAACATTACATGCCTTTCAAAGCCCTATGCAGTTAGGAAGCTGAGCACATTACTGAAGTGGAACACATGCTTTCATAGTAGTTTTCAATTTCTCTGGCCCACCAGTCTGGCACAGACATAATACTGGAAAGCAGCGTACAACTCCAGTCATCGATGGCTGGAGCATAGGAGATTTTGTAATGTGCTTAAATTGTTGGTTGCAGACTTGTTTGAGTCACTCATTATCCAAATAAGTACCTAAAGCAATTACTGCTTGAGCAAAGCGCCTGTTCCTTAGAGACCAGGGTAGGGCTCCCTCGGGTTTCTGTTTCTGGCACATTAGACTGGCATATGCTAAAGAGGTCGTTTTGGCTTATGTCCTTCATGATTTATCCCAGAAAATAAGACTCATCTCTTGTATCTCTGTTCTGTCATTTGATCGTTCAGTAACACAAATCAGCACATTTCATCTCATGTCCCTTTTACTGTAATAGATTTTTGTCACTTCAAATTCCTAACCTCTTCCTTTTCTGTTTACTTTTGAAATTTTAACTTGAAAATTGCTTGCCAATTCTTTAGAGGAATGTGAATTTGCAGTTTACCAGAACGTTCCAAAGATTAATTATTGTCATAATGCCAGTATCTGTATGTGCTAGACAGCTAGTCTTTTTTTTTTTTTTCTTTTCCCCCATCTCCTGTGACGGTATATGATAATCTAAGGGACTTTGGTGTGATGGCGAGGTGTGATGACATGGTTCTGTGGATTTCAGTGCTGCTTTGTACCTTCAGGTTTGGCATTTAGGCCCAAGTCGCTCTATGCTGGTTTAGCCCATGACCTTACTCAGGATAAGTAGAGTATACATGAGTGGCAGTGTTAAACTTGCAGCGAACCTGTCGTTACCAGGATACGTACACAAAAACACTGGCAACATCTGTTGCATGGGTGGGGCGTATAGGATTAAACAAAGCATTTTATTACTGGAAAAATAAAACCCAGTACACCAAAAAATGCTAATTAAAAACTCTAAAGCAACGAACTACTGTTAAAAACCTTTTTCCGCACCCTTTCTGACCCTGTCCCCCCAAAAAAACCACATACTTTTCTCCTCCACTTAGATTAGGCGACTGCTGGTTCGTAGACCGATACTGGTCTGTGACCAGTATTCCACTGAGCTGTAGAATACTGGGGTTTTGCATAAGGGGCTGGTTAATTTTAGGACTGCACATTATTGTGGGAAAAAAATCACAATATTTGAAATTTTTGTCATTTTGTAATATTTATAAAACACAATTACCTGAAAAAAACTATAGCCAAGTAGGATTTTCCAGAAGTCTATACAATTAATCGGTGGCGTTGCCGCGAGTCGTGCCAAAAGACACGAAGCAGTGCTCACAAGTCACTTGCTTGTGCTCAGTATCGTCTCTGGAATGCAACATATATTGATACAACGGAAGGCAAACCTCTTTTGGTGCTCAGTTTTCGTTCGCTTTTCCCTCCTCTCATTTTTGTTAAAATTCTCACAAAATCGCCAAACTTCCTATGGGTGAGTCTGACAGCAGGGATGAAAATTACTAACTGGCTCAGACAACTCATGCAAAAGCAACAGTGGTAAACTTTATTCATTCATTCATTTATTCCTTTATTTATTGCATATCCTTGAGAAGAATATTGATGCCTTTCAGTCTGCCACGAAGAACTGAGCCATTCTGAGCCGTACCCGCACTGATGTGGCCCTACTAACTAGCAGCTGTACTTATACAGATTACTGACTTTTGCGCAACAGTACGCTTCTCATTAATATATTAGGCGTACAACTCTCCAGCTCTAGCTAATTTCCGAAAACAGTGTATTTTCTATGGTTGGGCCGAACCATATTTTTTCACTTCCAATCCAAATCCGATACAAGACCTCTTTTTACCTAAATAGTTCAATATAATAAATGTGTGTGTATAATATTTAAATTTATGCTTTATATATTATTGTTTTTTAAAACTAAAAATGCAAATGGAATTGGAATACTAGAAACATGCGAGGCATACTGTTCCACCTTGTCTGTATGTCTTTTTTAAGCGTTTGAGGCATTTGCAGTTCAATCTGAATATCTTCCAAGAGAGCATACGCACGAGCCAAATGCTTAAAATGCCCCACAGTTTTTCTCCCTCCGGCAACAGCGTCACTTACACTTTGCTACGACAGCAGCCCCTTTTGTACCACAAGCTGTAGTGTGTGCGCAAGACACCCCAAGCTAGTGATTCCCAAATCATCAACTGCTTTTTTCATATTACTCGCATTGTCTCGCACAACTGTGTGCACTTTGCAAATCGTTGTGCAATTGGTTGTTGTTAAATGTGTTATACTTCCAGATCATCAGCCTTTTATTTGATTTTCTTACACTCCTCGTACTGCAAAGGGTATGCATTGCGTTAGCATCCACCGAGTGGCAGCTTTGGCGTTCAGTCTGATGTGCTGCTAAAACACATCTAAAATGGGAAAAAGCTGTTGTGCAGCTGGTTGTACAAATCAGTTCCTCTTTCTTGTTAAAGTATCTTTCCCCTAGTAGTCTTGGACTGGTGCTGATACCGATCTGAATATTGGATTGGTGCACCTCTAGTATTTTCTAGGGCTGGGTAAAAAATATCGATTCTCCGATTTTAATCGATCTTCAGTTTAACGCAACGATATCTTCAGGAAATCCCCGAATCGTTTCTTAATGCACGTGCTTCACGTAAGAGGATATGAATATTCACCTCTCGTCCTGAAGGTGTCACCATGACTTCTTGTTACAGTGTTCA
>JAODLC010000113.1:1307483-1318053 GCA_026781145.1 Hippopotamyrus pictus
TAGTTAAGTTCTCCCCAAGCGAGCTTGATGGGCCGAATGGCCTCCTCTCGTTTGTATAGTTCTTATGTTCTTATAACATGAAGAAATAATAAGTTAAATGCCTCTATAGTTGGTGTTGTGTCTTCGAGATCCGTACCACCTGCCGATTTTATCGCATACACCTGCACCGCCCGATCCGCTCATCCATTTTACTGCGAATCATATTGTCTGTGTTAACAAACTAAGCCGGATAATTTATTGGAAATAAGGTAGTCTGGGGTAAATATAAATGAACGTAGACAAAATCCATTTAAGCTGTGGTATCTTGCATCATAGTTATCCGGCTAAGCACGAAATTTGGCTTTGTGAAACATGATACAAACCCCTGGTGTTTGAATAAACAAATTGTGGTTTTTACTGAAACTAAAATTTTATTGCATAAATTTGCATTTTCACTCAGATTTTTTTTTTTGTGACTGACTGCATACTGCCAAGGTAAACATTTACTGAAACGTTCAAAATATAAAGTGACAACAGAGGGCATATGGTAAGCATGTTCAAAATGCTGTCGGTGGTGAACATGGTTGAGCCATACTTATAAAGTCGTCCATAAAAGACTGTGGTTTACTGAAAAAGATGTTAAATTTTATGACATTTATTTAGTCATTTTGAAAGGAGAAAATTGGCTGTGGTTAATCAGGTCAGTGAAAGCCTGTAACTTTTAGAAAGTGCTATTAAAGTGCACATAAAATATTACATGGGCCAAAATCTGAAGTTTGTTGTAAGTATCCGCTGCCCACACGACAGTACAGGATGTATCAAAATCAAATAGTCAAAATATGGTTAAAAACATGGCAATACACACTGTTGCCAATTTTTTACCATGCGATTTAGAACCTTTCGATGAACACTGAGCAAATTTTAATATCAGTAACCTTGTTTACAGTTTTCTGTGATGGATATAATCAGCGCTGCCAACTTCTTCCAGTCACCTTTCAAAGCAAGGTTAATAACCTGATAAAATAATTGAATGGAATGAAAGTTAGAGACCAGTGGTAGAAAACGGCAGAAACTATCAAAAGTTTGGGAGCATTTCAACTTGAGGTGCTCTCAAACTTTTGACAGTTTCTGACTTTCTCTTCTTTCGCTCATCCCCATTTTTGTTTTCCTCCATTCTTCCACACGACAACACATGTCTCTCTTGGTGCTCCGGTTAATCTCATCTGTGCACTGCTGCAATGTGTAATTAATCGCTCCGTGGATCGTATAGCTAATATTTGAGTCAGAGTATTTGCCTTGAGTATTTTTATGAACCAGATTAT
Source organism: Hippopotamyrus pictus (assembly GCA_026781145.1). Lineage (NCBI taxonomy): Eukaryota > Metazoa > Chordata > Actinopteri > Osteoglossiformes > Mormyridae > Hippopotamyrus > Hippopotamyrus pictus. The sequence goes on from JAODLC010000113.1 coordinate 1,308,785, forward strand.
TTATGTAATCGTTTCAGCCCTAAATTCTTGTGTTAGCCGGCACGTAGCTATGTTGTGTTTAGCTGGAACTCCTATGGCCCAGGAACTTGTAAGAGGAGGGGTGAGACAGTCATGAGAACGGAGGCTGCCCACGTGCATTTTTGTGACGGCCATCATCTCTCCTCAGATGCTGCAGGATTGCCCCAAGGCTCGGCGTGAGGTGGAGTTACACTGGCGGGCCTCGGCGTGCAATCACATCGTACACATCGTGGACGTCTATGAGAACCTCTACCAAAACAAGAAATGCCTGCTGATTGTCATGGAGTGGTGTGTTCTCTCTCATGCTCCAGCATACCCGCATTTGTGTCTGTCGGGGTTTTCCATTCACTCACTCGCTCACCGATTCCCAAATCATACCTTAATGACGCGAGTTTTGAGAGTCCTCTGTTGTCTTGGAGAAATCGGGAACAGATGGCTGCTCTACAGCCTGTGTCCCTGGTGCAGTTAGCTTTTCTGCTATCCTAGCTGTAAAAGCAGTAGTTCATTTTAGTGCTCTGCTCTGAATTATTAACAAGATAACAGGATTAACCACTGATGGTCACTATAAAATTTCTGGGGTAGCAGTTAAGGATTTGTATTAGTAACTGGCTAGCTACTGTCCCAGGACAGGTCATGCTACAGTAATTTTAATTAAAGTGCTTTTTTAAATTGCATCCAGCCGTTTGCCACTCTTTTGTTTTTGGTGATTAAGTTGGTTATTCTATTCAAGTGTTCAGTAGGAACTGAGCCTGTCTCTGACCTCCTGGGGGTCCTGTGTGTCCTTGTAGCATGGAAGGCGGGGAGCTTTTTAGCCGCATTCAGGACAGAGGGGACCAAGCCTTCACTGAACGAGGTACGGCGGCACCTGCCACCTCCTGTTGAGGTCTGCCACTCTGTCACCTGTGACAGTCACCCGTGACAGCACAGCCGAAAGGTTTTCTCTGCCACCATTATGGATGTTTCTATGCTGTCGTCTTTTCCCAGAGGCCTCTGAAATTATGAAGAGTATCGGGGAGGCTATCCAGTTCTTGCACAGCCATGACATTGCACACCGAGATGTCAAGGTCAGCTTACTTAGGCATCTTCAAGATCCAAAGTAATGCAGTATAGCTGCTGTTTTAATACTTGTTTTAAGAAATGTGAGTCTTTAAATAATATAGGCATTTCACTGTGCAGTCCACTGATGTCCGCAGCATGTCAGAGTGACAATGCCATGTGGTCTGTACTTTAGCCGGAGAACTTGTTGTATACCTCCAAGAGGCCCAACGCACTCCTCAAACTGACAGACTTCGGGTTCGCTAAAGAAACTATCGTTCACAATTCACTGGCCACCCCATGCTACACTCCCTACTACGTAGGTAAGGAACCAGCTGTGTTCGCCGATTTTCGTACATTTATTTTAAATGTCAGTGGGAAACAATACTGAGTGTCTAGATCCCCCCTCCTCTCTCTGTAAAGTTTGTATATTCTCTCTGTTCTTACAGGGTTCTTTTCCTGCAGTCCCGCTATAGAACACGCAGTTATGGTGCTTTTCCACTGTCACTAAGAACTGAGCCATACGCAAACTTACTGTTTGCCATAGTAAATTACCCACACTGATATGGCCCTGCAGGGACGAAAGCTTGACTAGACCAAGTCGGCCGCATCGCTGCCAACTGATTGGTCGAAATGCATAGAGATACCAGGGATCTGCATATATGTGCTTGGATTATATGATGGAGATAAGGGCATATTCTATATATAGTGATTTTGTCACGGCACCCAGCCTCACTCACATGCCAGCTGTCTCTGTGACCTTGCTTTTCTCACAGTAACTTTTAAACTTCTCAGTGCAGTTAATTTGGCATTTTTAATAATGAGTCCAAAACGTAGTGCTCTCCGTGCATACAGTAGTAACTTTGTACATACAGGGGCATAATTCAGATAGCTTGTATATTATCTAAAAAGGTCTTAATGGGAAATGACACACAAGTAGTTTGACAGGCAAAGTGTACAGTTCAGTACTGTTTGTTTAGAAATTGGTAATAAATAGATGTTATCCTTCAGGGTAGCAGACTGTTAGGGGTGCCCAAGTATTCACTAATTTTCACATTTGCGGGCATCTTCAGAACGTAACCCTCGCAAATGTGAAGGGGTTACTGTATTATTCATTATTAGTAGCATTGATACATTCTGGATAACTTAATCTCCAGTTTAAAAAAGGTACTATAGAACAGCTGAAAGGAACGGATTTGTAAGGCAAATGTATGCATGCGAACGCTAACGTTACCAGCGTTTGATGTTAACATGACACAGGGTTTGACACAGATGTGCCAGCGGAAATTAGCACGCAGTAAATCATTATGTACACCGTGTGTGCAGTAAATAACTGTCTCCGCTTTTATGTCACTGTCGCTCTCCAAACCTGGTAATACCTGTACTGAGCCGACCCTCCTGCACTGGAAAACTGCACTGTAACTAGTCTGTCTTCGCAATACAAGTTGGGTACAGCTTGGTTCCTGTATGCCGCTGGAAAAGCCCCATTAGGCTAATTGACAAGTTATCTGTAGCATGTGTGTGAGCTTGTGTGTGCCCTGTGATGGGCTGGCGTCCAGGACAGAGTGGACCCCTGCCTTGGGCCCTGTACTCCAGCCTGCCTGCAGCCCAGGCCAGGATAAGCAGATGGATGGATATTTTCCGTTATTCCCACCACCACCACCCCTCCCCCCCATGTTCAAAATATTTTGTTTTTGTTTTTTTACTGCTATTTATTATAAAGAAATGGATTTAAATATTTTAACCTAATTTCAGCTCCTGAAGTTCTTGGACCAGAAAAGTATGACAAGTCGTGTGATATGTGGTCCATAGGCGTCATCATGTACATCCTGTGAGTGAGAGTCTTTCACATAAGTCACTTATGAGACCAGCAATGATGTTTCTGTATTGGTCTACTGCCTCCCCCCCCCCTTTATTTTTGGAAGCATTTTCCCAAACTACAGGGTGTTTCCTGCTCCTCCGGTTCCTTATTCTCCATTTTCTCCCAGGCTCTGTGGGTACCCCCCTTTCTATTCTAAACATGGTCTGGCCATATCTCCTGGGATGAAGAAACGAATTCGAATGGGGCAGTATGAGTTCCCCAACCCAGAGTGGAAGGACGTCTCTGATGAAGGTACCCGAATCTCCCCACAGAGTGCAATGGTTCCTTTGTGGTTTGGATGCAAACTCAGTTGTGGTGTTCTACAACAGGGAAACAACACACCATAATTAAATATTGTGCGGAAGAGCTGCTGTCCTTGAATTTAAATCCGTAGATGTGTTTATGGAAGCAGTTCTGTTTGGCATGTCACTCTAGATCTGTGTTTCCCAACCTGGTCCCTGGGGCCCCGCAAACAATCCACGTTTTTGCTCCCTCCCAACTTCCGATAGGGAGGGAGTAAAAACGTGGACTGTCTGTGGGTCCCCAAGGACTGGGTTGGGAAACACTGGTCTAAATAAGTGCCTAATATTTAAACTGACATAAAAATGTAAGGATTGTTTAGAATTGCTACCTGGTTGCTCAGGAATAGAATTTTGATGGAGATGAGTTTCTTCATAAGAAGCCCTGCACTGATGATCTGACACGAACATGACCATGTCTGACTTCAGCAAAGCAGTTGATCCGGCACCTGCTGAAAACGGAACCGACGCAGAGAATGACGATAATGGAGTTCATGAACAACCCCTGGATCAATGTGAGTCTCGCTGACTCCTGCCTTGTGACCAAAGGACCAATTTACATGCTACAATATACTTGTCGGGTTGTACCGTGAATTTTGATTTAACACATGCATTGCATCAATGCGAGGTGTAATTTACAGAAAGACCTCTTAATTCCCCAAACCTGCACTGTATTTTAATACACTAATTACAATTTCATCTGAACACTTTTAAGGAATATGGAACATATTATGTTTTTTTTTTTTTAAAGTCTTCATTCGATTATTGTTTAAATTTGCATTTGCTATATGGAATAACTTGGAATTAATTTGAAATCTGATCTTTTTAATGGTGATTTCAGTGATCTTGAATAAAGAATGTAGTTGATGTATTTGTCAGGTTACCGAGTTGTTAAACGGTAGATGTGGTATGTTAGCCTGGATTCGTCCCTCACTGCTTGTACCTGGTGCCTCTGTAGCAATCGATGGAAGTACCACAGACACCCCTCCATACCAGCCGGGTGCTGAAAGAGGAGAAGGACACTTGGGAAGACATCAAGGTGAGTAGGGCAGCCTCGGAGAGCCAGCCCACAAGCACCCTCTCTGGCTCGCCTCTCCACTTCCTGCTACTTTTAAAACTTCCTTTTCTTGTGAAGCCACCCGGAGGAATGAAACTTCTACGGTTCAGGGAGAAAAAAAAGTAGCTTGTTGTGTATTTTTCCAGGAACTGATCAGTGATATCTGCTTATTCTAAACCACGTGCTGCTTCTAGGAGGAGATGACCAGCGCACTGGCAACGATAAGAGTCGACTACGACCAAATTAAAATCAAGGACATTGATGAATCTTGCAACCCGCTGCTGAGTAGGAGAAAGGCCTTGCTGGCCACAAATACCCCAGCTGGAAAGACGCCGGTGACGTCCCCTCCAGCTCTGAAGATACCAGCTGCCCCATGAGGGGTTGCACGTGTGCATGCATGCACACGCATTTGCGGAAATGACTCACACGTACATGCGGATGTTTATACGTGTGTGCACACGCATCACGGATGGCTGCTTAGGTAGCCCATAATCACAGCAGTAAACCAATTATATGAAATGATAAAAAGCATGTTTATTTTTAAAATTTTATGTTTTTACTTTTCAACATTTTTTTTTTTTAATTACATTCTTACCAAGCATACTCTTCGCTCAAATCAGAAAGATATTTTAAGCAAAAGTAAGATTAAAAAAAGATGTGAATATAGCAGAGTATATCAGTTACACTGCCTGAAAACACAAGAACTGGCTTCCTTCATGTCAAACCATCAAGTATGTAGGTTTACCAGTTCATAATAAAGAAGTGTTTTTAAATGTCAGTCATCTGTACACTTTTTAAAGAATAAACTCAATGTAGTTTTCTACCACAAAACTATTTTTGTACGACTAAAGGCGGAGTTCTTGACTTTTTTTTTTTTTCCTTCCCCCAGATATTTTTGCAAGTAAAGGTCTTGGTGTTTTGTCCCCAAATGACACATCTGGAAGTCCATGATAACGTGTAACTAATACAATTTGTTACTACTTACCCTAGAACTCAAGCAGTTTTGTTTTTGTGTTTTAACTCCATGATTGGTGGGTTCAGTATGTTTGGTCTAGTAAATGTTTGTTTTTCTTATGTTTTGTTCACCACATGGTTTGTGGTCAAACTACGGCTCTATGTAACTGCTTTGTGATTATGCCATCAAAAGTATTGTGTTGTTTCACTCATGTAAAGTTACAACTTTCATTTCTTGGTAAAATTAGAATATTTGCCTAAAGGAATTTTGCCCAGACTTGACTGAAAGTTTTCAGTTCCGTGTATTTTGTGTTGAATATTTCTGGTTTGAATACCTGTTTTGAGAGGAAGAAAAACTACCATTTGATTAGTTTCAAAACTTAACCCAGTCTTACAGTCAGCTCCATGTCTGCCTGCCACTCTCTGTATGCTCTTGTCCCCATTTTAAGGTAGCTCATTGCTCAAGGTACTGAAAATGATTTTATCTGTTTATTTTAAACTGATTTTCTATCATCATATTAGAATTTCTGCAAGTGTTTTTTTTTTATAACCTTTGAGTCATCCCCAGAAGACTTTCACGGATGTTGCAAAGCACAGCTTTCCTTTTCTTCCCACTCATATTTGTTATGTCTTATTGCCTTATAAAAACCACTTTAGTTCAAACTCCTGAGACTATACTTGCATTAGAATAAAATGGTTCAAATTAAAATGTCTCTCTTAACCTTTTCTGTCCTGCAAACTTTTTTTTCAGTGGACAATGAGTATTCAAAAAAAAAAAAAAAAAGTTTAAAGGGTGTTTCTGGTAACGGCTACATATCAGGCGAATACAGCAGTGTGACGTCTGTTACTACAGCAGTGGCTGACGTATGGCGGGGGGTGATGTACTTTGAATGAATTTTGAGTACTCGTATCGTGCCCTAATGCTCCGAATGATGCGTTCGAAGTCCACTCGATCCAGAAAGAAGGAAAAAAAAAATATGTTCAAATGAAATGCAGAGATATCAAAGCTAGTTTGGCCCGAAGTCATGATATTTAGAGTTTTCTTTTCGGGATGTCTCCAGACTTATGTTAGTTGGTAAACTAAACGGGTATTTTTAATAAGTCTTAATATGTACATTAGTATTTGCGTATAACGGGGATACCTGAACGCTCTGAAACTTGCAGCTCCATGATCTGATTACTGGGCCACACGTTCCTGTAGAGGGCGCTCGACAGCTGTCGGTGCTTAGTAATAAGTTGAGACCGACCGATTGTTAATGCTTAATGTATTGTGCTGTACTATGCGTTTTAAATTGATCGTTTTCCTGATTAACGAAAATGGATGCATTCTTCACGATCCTTAACGAATGCGTAATTTAAGTTTTGGGCAAAACATGCAAAAACTAGGGGATTGTTTAAATAAGTAAAATGATGGGTGTATCTAAAATAGCTTTGTGAACATCCACCCATTTTCTAAAACTACATATCTAGTGTTGTTGGGTCGCAGCGATATATGAAACCTTTATATGTAATGTTTTATATTATTTCTCACTACGTCAATGGCCAGTTTGTACACCTAGCTAGTAGAAGATATAAAACAATTTCCCCCGCGGAGCTGGTTTAAAGGTAGACGAGCAGCCATTCTGAGCACCGCTGTTTACTGAGCTGCTATTTGTGCACTTGTACTTTTCCTCTTGGCTTTAATGCGTCTGGCTGTTTTCCTCTGACCTCGCATTCGCAGGATCTTCAGCGACATAACTGCCACTGGTCGTATGACGGATCAAACCATCCATTAAAACGGCACTTCCCAAAGTGGAGGTCGGGACATGATTTCTAGAGTGCCACTAAAAATTGACTCAAAAAATCTCTGGTACTGTTATTTTGTGTATTGAACGTTTGGGAACCCACGCATTAAAAGTGTAGCATGTGAAAATACCATCAGGGTGACTTTCTGAGATGCTGGAATCACCACGTATGGCACCAACTATCACGCCACTTTCAAAATAACCTAATAGAATGGATGTTATCTAACACGGGAGTGGCAGGAGATTTAGGATTTATTAGGAAAGGGCCTGGTTTTAATGAAAATGAATGAGAATATACCATTTAAACTAATTGGTTTATACTTATTTTGGGGAGGAGCCGAACCCCGTCTAAAAACAGCCTCTTGACCTTGTAGGTGGGCTGTTTGAAAGAATTAGAAAGGAAGTGTAGCTTATGTACTGGCTATTCCGTGTGTGTTCATTTAGTTTGTGTGCATGAATCTAGTTTATGAACACAAGCAAAACGTTTCGAAGCATTGTGTTTGTTTCTATTGATTTGTTAAAGCATTATTAATTTAATTTGTGTTTTTCCGGCAGGTTACTTATACAGTTTCCGAAGCTACGGTGTTTGTTATTATTTTAAGATTTTACAAAATCTTTTTAGTTTATTTCATACTTTTTGTCTAACATGGGAAGCTGAGGGAGGGAGTATCGTTCAGTACATTCTGCGTTTTGCGGCTTTCTGAAGAAGGTCCCCCAAGTGACACAACAGAGGCATTCCTATCCTTTGCATTTTGTATGTATATCCATTTTCTTAAATTTTGAAAGAGTTTAAATTTGTTCGTTTCCGCATTTAAAACTGATAGGCACTCTGAATGTTTCCGCTCCTAAAAGTATGAAAAATCTGCGATGGTAAAGATTATGTGATAAAAAACAGTCTGCCGTTTCCTGCATTACCCAACTTCTCTTTCCGTGTTTTATCACTTCGCTTTAGGTGTGAGAGATGCGCGTCGAAGTTCCCCATTCATTTGGCGTGTATAGTTGAGGACAAAATTATTAGCTCCCTATGAAATTTCTTCAAGATTTTCCAAAGTGCATTTTTAACAGATCAAGGAATGTTCAACATAGCATTTCTTAATATATTAGTTTTCTTTAGAAGGAATAAATGATTTATATTTGCACACAATAGCAGAATTATTTCAGAAAAAAAAAAAAACAAAAATGACCAGGGACAATATTATTTGCCCCTTTTAAGAAATGACAATTTATTGAGCCATTGTACAGCCAGTTATGTATAACGACATGCTTTAACTTCACAGGTGATTTAACTTAAGACTGAAGGTATAAAACTGAGTGTAAAATCCTCAGTAAGGGTCATTCAGCTGTCATTTGAGAAAGCACCATGCCAAAAACAAAAGACATCAGCTTAGACTTAAGAAAAAGAATTGTTGATGCACACAAAGCAGGACATACAAAGTTATCACAGGGTTTCCAAGTGTCAAGAACTGGAGTGAGAAGTATAATGCAGAAATTCAAAGAGAACCACACAGTACAAAACAAGCCTGGCAGAGGTAGGAAGTGAAAGATTTCAAAGATCCTGGAAAGGAACCTAGTGAGACGTGTGTCTATAAAGACCCCAGAACAACTACCAAGACACTAAAGAATGACTTGGCCAAGTCAGGAATGGTGGTCTCAAAGAAGACAATCACTAGAGCTCTGCACAGGAATGGACTTTGAGGTTGCAGAACAAGAAGGACTCCACTTTTGCAGAAGAGACACCCTCAAGCCAGACTAAAGTATTCTCAAGACAACCTAGAGAAAGATGATGCGTACTGATAGCATGCCCTATGGTCAGATGAGACTAAACTAGAGCTCTTTGGCCATAGAGACACTGCTTATGTTTGGAGAAGGAAGGGAGAGGCGTGTAACCAAAAGCACACTGTCCACATGGTGGCGGGACGGGAACATTATGTTGGGGGGGTGCTTCAGTGCATCAGGAACTGGAAATCTTATCAAGGTGGAAGGAATTATGAACAAAGAAATATATGTGGAGATCTTCAAAGAAAGCCTTAAGCAGTCAACAGGAACACTAGGTCTGAATCGACACTTCATCTTCCAACACGACAACGATCCCAAACATACGTCTCTCCTGGTGAAGAACTATCTCCAGAAGACCAAAGTGAGCGTAATGGAGTGGCCCGCACAAAGCCCTGACTTAAATCCAACAGAAAATCTGTGGGGTGAACTAAAGAAGAAGGTCCATGCCAGAAGGCCATCAAATCTGGAGGAGCTTGAGAGATTTG
>JAODLC010000113.1:1318153-1328765 GCA_026781145.1 Hippopotamyrus pictus
CTATTTAACAGCACTTGGGAAATACTTTTAAAACAATGAGATTTTCATAGGGGGGAGGAGGGGGGGGGGGGTAATAATTTTGTCCTCAACTGTAATTGCAATATTTCAGTATTGCTTTCTTAATTCACGGGATATATTTATGAAATCATAATGTATCATAATCACAATGACTTTATTAATCCCCGTGGGGAAATTCTGTTGAAAATAAAGGATTTTGGAAAGTTATGTACAGATGATAGAAGAGATTTAGGTAAAATAAAACAAAATAAAATAAAAATAATAAAACAACCAATAAAAATAAAAACCTATAGCAGCAATTATATTAACATTGGCATAGATTAAACATAATTTGCATAGTACCTGGTTTATCACAGCAAACGTATACACAGTATACATGGTTATTTAAGGTGATTGTGCTTATGTTTGTGGTTTGTGGTTTGAGTGATCAGATATGTGAGTTAAACAGTTTTACTGCGGCAGGAATGATTTCCTGTGTCTCCTGGTATTTAAATAAATACCAACCGGTCAAAGAAAAATCTGTATAATTATTTAAAATTAGGCTATATAAAAACGTACTGTTAGCTTTCATCAAAGTCTTTAAATAATTTTGTAATGTATACACATAAGGATATACAATAACAATATGGGTATATGTTTTGTCATGTAAATTCCAGTGTGTATTATCTAGTACTTGTTTTCCAACTTTTAGCTTTTATTGTCCAAAATTAAATTAGGTCACCCTATTACTCTTCCATGGTGCTGCTTATTGTTCAACTGATTTAATATTTCTGAAAACTATTCCGATTCATCGGCATCTGCAGCTCCTGTCTCGTTCAGTGGGCTTCAGTGTAGCAGTGGAGTGAATCTCAGAGTATTTAAGAAAAAACTGCTTTGAGGTACAAGGGCAGCCTTTTCCCATGTCAGCCTGGCTGAGGGAAGCCGGCTGACGTATGGCCCTCACCGGGCCAGTGTGGGAACTGGGCTGGCAGACCCGCAGCCTGCGCTGGGTCCTGCCTCTGAACCGGCTTCACACGTGGCCCCAGCAAAAAAGAGAAACAGACCCTTCTCCGTCCAGGACCCTGGCCTACGAAAGAAAACATCGTCATGTTATTTTTTAAAGTGCAGTTTAGTGTAAGTGAGAACCAGATGTTTAGTAGCACTGTGCTACACAGTCGTGGGTTCGCATAAAATGGCTCGATGAAAAACACTTATGGGATTTCAGGAATCCCTGCAATATAAATATTCCACATAACAGTGGAGAGGGCCTTCCAGTAAATGGCAGGAAGAGTACGGTCATCTTCATTTTTTTGTCTGTCAGACTGTGCACATCACTCTAGTTACTTAATCTGAATATAATGTACATTTTTATCATTAATGTTCAGAAACATGATCTTTCTAATGTCAGAGGTGGGCATGTAAAACTCCACAGAAAGCCTTGATGTTTGGCGCTTGGCTTTTACCTTATCTTTGGTAAATCTGGACCCTGCACCCAAAAAACGACATGAAGTGGCCAAAATGCAAATAAATAAGTTTTGCATGCATGCTCAATATAAATTACATGTTTTATTTTATGCAAAAGTATATAACGATTGTCCCTGAAATAACAGTATTCACACAATTATAAATGTTTCAAAAACATGTACCTCCTATCCTCGTCAGCTACTGCTTTGACAAAGGTGTGTAAGGGCATACACACTAAAGAGAAAAATAACTAAGACTAAATAGGTTAATTGTTTATGCATCTAAAACTGGTTTCATTTAATTTGAGGCCAATGCTAAAGTACTGAATAGAATTTTTGAATTTTGTTGAAGTATTCATTTTTTTCTTCAGTGTATTACATGGAATAATTTATGCTTTTATTTATCCATTATTTAGTTGATAATTACTGAAAATTACAGTGGCTGCTCCAGCAGTACTGACGAGAGCATTAACGCTGCATGTGTCAGAAAGCAGATACTACCATAAGATGGTCCTTACAGTACAAGGTTGTCCGCTGGGGGCCATAAAAGTCCTAAACTGTCACTCCATGAGTACGGCGGGCCTGTCCTGGAGTCGCCCTATGCTGGGGTTCACATCCTGCGTCAACTGTGTTGTACGCAAGGCTGACCCCTGTGGATGGTATGGGAACCCAGGCTGACTGTGGCCTAGTGCAGGGTTTGCCAAGCCAAAGCTCAGTCACTTCTCAAAGAGCCTCTGGAAGGGGCTCAAAATCAAATTAGTACGTTTGACCTTTTATTTGATAATAATTAGAATATAGAACTTTACTATTGTCAAACGTCTAAAATATAGTATAGCTGCATAATCCAACCAGTACATAAACACAGGTAAACCTGAAAACCAAATGTCTTCAGTTTGAATAATTATTTTTTAATAATAAACTCTTAATGAGTTTTTTGAGTTTTGGTATAGGGGGTAGTTTGTTGCCCCTGGGTTCAAAACTGCACCAATTCTATGTGTAGTTTGCATGATGTCATTGTGGAATTCTTTCTACTTCTCTCCACAGTTCAAACATATGTTAAAGTAAACTGGAGTTGCCTCTGTCTATTTCCTAGTTTCTTATCAATATGAACCTTTCCCTTGAGTAGGGTGTTAGAATCCTATGTGACGATCACAATTGCTACAGCATAAGCCCTGGGAGCCAATGAGAATTTCCTTGAAAACCATTTTCCTGAGAACTCCGGCTAAAATCTGTACCTTATTGCAGATTTCAAATGCACCACACTGTCCTCGAAAGTCCCTTTATATAAAGTAATACATCCAGAAATAAACAACAATAAAATGAAAACAGGAACAGCCAGTTGTGTGATGGTTAAGGACGCTTATTTCACTGGATGGGACAAAACATTATCTTACATTACCTGACAAAACATTAAACATCCAGCCATCCATTTATCTGACCTGCTTAACGAGCACAGGGTCACAGCGCGCCTGTCCCAGGCAGCACAGGGCACGGGGCGGGGGAACGCCCCGCACAGCCTGTCCCAGGCAGCGCAGGGCACGGGGCGGGGGAACGCTCCGCACAGCCTGTCCCAGGCAGCGCAGGATTGTGGAAGTAGACCGGAGTACAAGGAAGACTAGTAAATTCTGTTACTAGTCCTCCAAAACCAACCTGTTGTTTTGTCATTTCATCTTACCATATCAGTCAGAGTAAGCCAATGACGTAGGCCAAGCCTGGGGAGAACATGGTCTCATGAGCTTTGGAGCTCTGCTTTCTGTCTCAGTGCTGTTCACAAGGGCAGAGGTCAGGGTGCCCTGGGACCGTTCTATCAGGAAAGACTGGCTGGGTGAGTGGAGAGAGAGAGAGGGTGCCCATTTTGGTCGTCATCTCCATGGAAGCGCCAAGAGCAAGTAGTGGCCCTTGGGTCAGTGGTGAGCAAAGGATAAACAGTATATAAAGGCTGGACTGGAACTGCTTCCATCAGAGTTTCAGATAAAGCAGTTCCCTCCAAATTACACTGTTGGTCTGCACGTCCTCTATGGCACTGACCATGCGCTGTTGGCTTGTCATCTTGCTTCCGCTGATGGTCACCACCAGCCAGGCTTTGAGAAGGTAAATCCTCACCGTCCTCATCAGCATCCATCTGTCCTCAAATAAGAAGGAAAACTGACGCAGCAACCTAGGATGACGATAGAGAATAGTCGAGAACACAAAGAAGAGCAATCATCACAAATATGGCAATCACTGAAAGAATGGTTGTGTTATGTCTCACAGGAATATATATATAGAGTCTTATGAACTGTTTGTGGAGCTAAATGGTTTGGCAGACGTCCTTTGTGCTGCGTGTCATTTCCCTATAGGATCACCTTACGGAAAATGCCCTCCATCAGACAGACTCTTCATGAGATGGGGGTGTCCCCGGCTCAAGTGTTCCCGGAGCTCTCCCAGAAACTGGGAGGGAGCGTCTCCCCCAGCAACGGGACAGCTCCGACGCCTCTCACCAACTACCTGGATGTGAGAAATTCTGGCTGGACCACTTATGTCAATATTGAGTGTAGAGTAATCTTGCTAGTCTATCTCTGTAAATATCCAATCGATCATCAGTTTTTTTTTCATTGAGTGATTCTGTTCTCTTTGTATTCTTACATTATCCTACTGCTTTCAGTTAAAAAGGATACTGGTGGGAAAATAATGAATCGGACTAATTAATATTAAGGTTTCTGGTGATTCAGTACTCAGGAATAATCTAATCATTACTTATCCATACCGTCTTCTTTGTTCCTCAGACACAATACTTTGGAGAAATCAGCATTGGTTCACCAGCCCAAATGTTCAACGTGGTGTTTGATACAGGTTCTGCCAATTTATGGGTGCCGTCCTATGAATGCTCGCCATTGTACACTGCCTGCTGTAAGTCCCTGGGGGGGTGGGGGGGGGGGGAAACCAAGACAACAGCTTATAGCTGCATCTGTGCCTAACTACACCTGTTTTATTGATTTTCAAGTTGCAGAATTCTGGAGTTGGTAGTTTAGTTAGTCATTTGAAGTCATGTACATATTGTTGTTGTAAAGGTATCTGATATTACAATGGTATTAAAATTTATAATAAATTTAATCTGTTCAATTCTGTTGGATTCTGTTACTGGAAGGCATTTTTCATTGCTGTTAAGCTCCTTTAGATGGCAGCATTGCAGAGCTATCGTCAGTCTAGAACAGAGGTTCTACATCCTGTGTAGCTTAGTTCTTTCCCTGTTCACCAGAAATGATGTCTGGTAATTAGCACATGGAGTTGCAAGGAGTTGAGTCAGGTATGTTAAATGAGGGGAAACCCAAAAATGTGCTGGACTTCAGCCCCCCAGAACTGGCGTTTGACACCCCTGGTCTAGAACGTGCAGTTGGGTTTAAAAGGAAGTGATGAAAAGAAGAATTTTCTCGGTTTCGAAGTAAGACAAAAGATGGCAGATAATGAGGTGACACGGCGCTGAGCTCTTTCTGACGACGAGCCCTTAGATGCTTTAATCATCTTATCTTCACGACACTGTGCATTTTAATACATGATAGGAAAGTGCTTGGGTGCCTCTCAGCTTCTGAAGATCCCTGCTGCTTAACGTGTGTCTCATGTTTCCCCTCCTGTGTGCGTTTTGTACGTCGCCAGTCACGCACAACAGGTACGACTCTTCAAAGTCGGAGACGCACATCAAGAACGGCACCGGCTTCTCCATTCAGTATGCTTCTGGGAGCGTCAGAGGTTTCCTAAGCCAGGACGTGGTGGTGGTGAGCACAGTTACTACTTAAACTGCAGCATTTTTCTTGAATGTCTTGGTTATACTAATTTCATGGCAAGCTGTTACTTCAAATTGCATCTGGGTTAGCGTTAGGGTTGTGTCATAGCTTAAAAAAAAAAAATGCATCAAGGCGTATATCATGTTAAGGATAAATGTATTGTTTGTACTGCATTTCTCTGTAGTATGGTTTTATAATAAAATCAGTGATATGATTTAACACTTCAAAATTAACAATCTTCTGTATTGAGTGTAGAGGATTCCACTTCAGTAAAACAGTGTTGTTACATATGGGGTGCATCTCTAGTAAATTGCACCGGTAACCCAACCTGTGATTGGTCAACACCTGCAGGTGGGAGGGGTCCCTGTGGTGCAGGTGTTTGCAGAAGCCACCGCCTTACCCGCAATACCATTTATCTTTGCCAAATTTGACGGGGTGCTGGGTATGGGGTACCCCAACGTGGCTATCGATGGCATCACCCCCGTGTTCGACCGCATCATGTCCCAGCACATCCTAAAGAAGGAAGTGTTCTCCGTGTATTACAGTCGGTAGGTACCTGCCTGCATTTCAGCATCGAAGTAGGGCACCCTTATCTTTCACAGTAAATGAACCATTGTTGCCACTGGGGTAATTTTGCTACTAGTAACACTGGCGTAATATCAAAGCATAATAAATTGCTGTAATCATGGTAATAATATTTTGTTATTGTTCGTAATGTTAAATATTCTTACTGCTGTTGCTGTAGTGTTGTAGCTTCCGAAGTTTTTATAATTGATACAGAAAACAAAAGAGACGTTTATATGAATGGATATATATTCGCTGAAGTTAGACCTACCTTTACTGCCTGTCGGCCTGCAGAGCTTGTCTGATGTGGCACTCTCAGGAATGATGTGTCTCTGTCTGGGAGACATCCCGTCTCCCCTCTGTCACCCATGTCTGCCAGAGACCCGGAACACATTCCTGGCGGAGAGATTGTCCTTGGAGGGACGGACCCTTCCTACTACACCGGGAGCTTCAACTACATGAGTACCACCGAGACGGGAAAGTGGGAGGTCAGGGTTAAAGGGTACGCGAGGCAGCCGTCACGAGCAAAGCAGTTTGGTGATAAGAGTCGCATAAGTGACACTTAGAGGTTTGAGAAAAGCTGCTTTTTCTTAGCCTAGGAGTTTTTATAACTACAGAAGCTGTGATGCCTCTTTTTCCTTTTGACCCCCTCTAGGGTGTCAGTGGGGGCGGAGGTGCTCTTTTGTAAGGAGGGCTGTACGGCCGTAATCGACACAGGAAGCTCCTACGTCACAGGCCCCGCCTCCTCCGTGTCAATCATGATGAAGGCCATTGGTGCCATTGAGTCAGCTGAGGGCGGGGTTTGTACTCCTCACTTCTTAGCGGCTAATACATTGTCACAAAAGTCTCAAACTACCAGTTTTAAGGAGCCTGTTGCGTGTTTTTGATGCATTATTAAATATGACCAATCAATCTTTGGTTGTCCAACGAGAATGAAAAACTATGTTACATCTATATTTCACTAATCAATGCTAATCACCCCCCCCCCAGCAGTGTTTCGGAAGTTACTCACAAAAGTAATCCATTCCAGACGGAATGTTCAGGTCCAGAAAGTATAGAAATCCAGACCAAGGTTTTGTTTCTACCAACCAGTTGAGTACTCTGTGACTGTGAACTTTCCACCTCTGTCTGTAACAGATTACTTTTCTTTCCACTTCTGTCTATAATGGATTAACTTCCCGATCACTGCCCCCCAGCAAGCTTCACCACAGGCACCCCAAACCGTCATCACAGATGTTTCATCTTTTCATTCTCCTTTGGCGCATAGAAAATAGCATTAAAACATGTGCCCCCCTTGGGTAAAGACCTCCTGTTCAGTGTGCCCCAAGTTATTTCACTTTGAGACCCCAGTTATAGCAGGTTTTAATCAAATATGTATTTTGTTCTAAAAAAATGACAATGTAATGGCATCGACTGAAGTTTCCCGTAAGATAAGATGAAACCAGGGTTGTGTGTCTTTAACTGCATTGATTTGATGTGAATTTCTATCCTTCCACACAGTACACTGTAAACTGTGACCTGGTGAAATCCTTACCCAGCATCGCTTTTCATATGGGGGGTCAGGAATATGGTCTGACAGCAGAAGACTACATTCTCTGGGTATGTTGTTTGAAAATGTAATCTTGGAATCAACTAAGCGGCAGCTTTTGCACTAACACAACACATAATTAATTTTTGGTATTAGCCAAAAACCTGCTAGTCAGTTTCTGTGAAAAGATGCAGTCTCACATCGAGCTCTTTGCCATGTATATCCATAGCAGTCACAGTTTGGAGAGGACATCTGCACCGTCACTTTTCGAGACCTGGATGTGCCCCCCCCGACTGGCCCTGTCTGGATCCTGGGAGCCAGCTTCATATCCCGCTACTACACCGAGTTTGATCGGCAAAACAACAGGATAGGGTTTGCCAGGGCTGTGTGACGCCATCCCTCGTGCTTCAGTCGAGCAGAACCCGCCTCTGTCTCCAGCCAGCCAATCGCATTCTCCTATTTAGCTTTTCCTCTCCACACAGCAGCCGTGAGCCAATTAAAGTGCTGATATGTCACCTCACATCAGTTGTTGTCCTGATTATGCATCATAACAAAACAGCATAAATCTTTCTATAATAATCTACTGTATGTCAGGGTCTTGTAGAAAGACACTGGGGAGTCACATTGCTAAAATATATATTATTGTTCATAGTCACCATATTTATGTATTTTTTAACCAGACTTTTCTCATTTTCATAATTTTGTATTTGTTCCAGACCATTCTGCCTAGGTTGACTTTGCATCTGAATCTTTATTTATTTAGTTTGCTAATTGAATAAATGATATGGAGAGACCATATGGAGAACTGTACAGAAATACCCATTAAATTCTTCAAATTCAATAAAGGTTTTCTGTATTGTCTACTACAGATGTATTATATTGCATAAAAAATTACAGAAAAATGGATTAGAAGTAATTTGTTATGAGGTCACTGTAATAGCACAACACCTGTTTTTCTATGAAGTAGATAAACCATTAACAGAATTGGCCTGATTTAACCAATAAGAGTCCAGCATTGCATCTAAAGACCACCCTCCAGACAGCCAATAGGACATTGGTCCAGTTGGAAGGCGGGGTCATGTTCAGCTCAAAACACATGCCTGTTGCTGTATGAAGAAACGGCCATAAAGTAAAAGTCGTATTTGTAAATCAGTTTTCTTTCATTCTTTGTACCTGAAGCCAAAAAACAAGGTAAATACATCCCACTTTTAAAATTGCTTTTGCAATGTGACTATAGTAAAAGCTTGGAGATTACAGACTGTCCTTGACTTTTGTCTTGTGTTTAAAAACAGAGGTCATAATGACGAACACAGCGGAAGTGCTATGTACTTGTCTGTTCCATTAACAATATTAAACGTATCTATTATTATTATTATTATTATTATTATTTTAATTATTATTATTTTTATTATTTTTAAATGGGTATATATTATTTGTATATGATATAAGTATATATTATAGGATGACTTAGAAATAGGGTTATTTGTCTGAACAACAGGGTCAAATTAGACATGCTATACATTTTCAATGTATTGCATTTGTATGAACAATCTAATTTAAGTATAATGCTTTGCATTTCCCTATTCTTGGGCTCAGGAAAACACTTTTTAATGCTTTCACTGTCTAGCTGGCACAGAAGTCAAATTGATATTGCTCTGGATTATAAGAGCTGCAGGTAGACTATGGTAACCGTGGAAACCATTCAATTATTCAATGCATAATACATTTAAGTAAGAATTTTAAAAGCATACTTTGTTTCAAAGTGAGTATCCGAATCAGCCTAATGACATACAAAAGCATTTTCATAAAATTTGACTTGGTCAGCATGAAATTATCCAAAGTGAAGACGACAATAAAATGTGACAGCTAATCTTGTTGAAATGTTGAAATCTTGCACTAAGCTGTTTTTCAGAAGCATGCTTGGTTCGGAATGTTTCCTGTGAGGTCTCCATATCATGCATCCACGATACACCATCCATTTTACAACTGCTTATTCTGAGTAGATTTGGGGGGCTACTATTGACACTTACTGGCCACTAAAGAGTATTACAGTACCTGCTTGGCCAAACAGCAAATCATTACTAATCATGAAAAAAATCATGAGTAAATACAGCCCACAGACAGGGTCAGGCTCTATAAGGTGAGCTAACAGCTAAGACTCTAGATCTAAGCAATTTTGAGCATGCTGCGATTGATGATGCCATACTTGATGGTTTCAACTTTTGAGAAACAGCCACCCTCTTCAGATTTTTATACACTGCATCGTTTAGTGGACAAAATGAATTTTGGAACGAACGAAAACATTCGAAGATTTTTACGTGGCTGAAAACCCCCTGCGAATGCAACAGGTCAGAGCAGATCGATCAGACACATCGAAGAGGCAAAAATAACAGTTCAGTAAAATAATCGTGTTCATAATAGCTTCTCAAAACGCACGACTCATCTATCCTTAAAGCAGTTCTGAATGCAAAAGTGTTTTATACCCTCTACTAGCTAGATGTATTTTTCACATCATTATATTGTGGTGGTTTTGGGAAAAGGATGAATGTTAATATATAGTTGTTTGGGGCACCTCCATTCTTTTGCTCAAAGTTATTTGCTACCTTGATAGCTTCTAGATGGTCCCTCTAAATAAAGTCCGTGTGCTGTTATGGTAATAACATACCTGACATTTTCATAGCTGCTGTACATCCAGCTAGACGCATGGACACAAAAGCTGGCTTGCACACATGATGATTTATGGCTGCTCTGACTGCTAGTGGGTGTGTGATGCACGTCATGTGGTGTATTTATAGGCAGAACACAAACAGAGGAACATACCATGCTGTGGACTGACCTCCCAATGAGTGTCTCTGCAGTCACCCGAATGTAAATATATGAATATGTGGGATTTTTGTTCCCCTTTATTCATTTTAATCACGTTTCATCTGAAATATTTAACAAATTATGTTATAGAAGCCAGTTTCTTGCGCCCGTAGCTTTTGGGACAGCTTCCAGACCTTTGTGACCCTGCATAGGACGACCGGGCACAGAAAATGGATGGATGGACGGATGGATGGCAGTAAATAAATATATTTGAGACTGACCTGGCTTTAATGTAAAACTGTAATGGATTAGTACAGAGCTACATTGTACTATATTTTATATTTTCATTTACATTTGCAGGTGATTCTGCTTTTCCGACCTAAGGGAGCACGAGGTCATTGCTGAAGTCCTGGCTGTGAGGTCATTGCTGAAGTCCTGGCTGTGAGGTCATTGCTGAAGTCCTGGCTGTGAGGTCATTGCTGAAGTCCTGGCTG
>JAODLC010000113.1:1328865-1339723 GCA_026781145.1 Hippopotamyrus pictus
TGCCGCAGTCAGTAAGGCCAATAAGACTGGGACTTCCTGAATTTGCTCAGAAATTCCCACCAGTCAGTTGAAGGGTCGGTGTTCCAAGGGTTAAGTAACGATTTCCTGCGATTCCATTCTTAGGCTCCCAGCTTTATGGGGAAGACTCCGGTCAATATCATAAGATTAAAAGGAAGGAGGTTAAACTTCTGTCTTTGTTTCCACCATGGCAGCTTCTTCCAGCAAAATATTAATCCGAAATATAAAGGCAGTATAAATTTACCAGCTTTCCAGGTCTACACCTTTTCCACTCGAGATACTCTTAGAAGCGAAGCCCTCAAAGACATTCATATGGAGAAGAAAGCCACTCTTCACATGTGCTCCAAGCAGATTGGTTTTCTGGAATCATTTTACCATCTTTCCAGACAGACTCAAACTGATTTAAAAGTAGACCAGGTGTCCTTCCGGCCTGTCGTTAGAGAGGTTTGTTTTCTAAATAGGGTGCAAAGGCGCTTTCAGAGTAACTTGTCAGATAAAGGCGAGGCAACAGAAGCAGTGGACACTGCATCAGCCCAACATCAGCCTTATTCCACAATGCAGTTATTCCACATCAGCTCTCTAGCTACCAGGTTTGGGGAGAGCTACAGTTATGTGGCCCAACACATCAACTTGTTCTTTTCCAGAGGTCCAGCCCAGGAAGTCCAGGCTCAGGTGTCTGTTGGGGAGCAATCAGGCAGCAAAAGTGGGCCAAGGAAATCCAATTCCAAGGAGGGGGATTCAGATCAGGTTCAGCTAAAGGACAACAGATGGACCTTGGTGGATTCTAGACCTTTGAATGCAGATACATCTGGCACATGGAATGAGGGCTATCTTCATGTGGCTCGCCGCATCAATAGCTATTTTGGAGCTAAGGTAAATGACACTGACCAAGAATCAGTGCCTAATCCTGAGGTTTCCAGCTCATGGGATGAGGGTTATTTGCATTTTGCCCACCATATAAACAGCTACTTCGGAGCTAAGATAACAGATGCCACCCAGCAACCAGTGAAGCAGAAGGCAGCAGAGATCTGTTCAAACTGTTCATCAGCTGACAATACTAGCTGGGAAAACTCACCAGAAGCCTACAGCCCCAGACTTAGCAACACCTTATTGACTCCTAAACAGGATGATACCGTTATTCAGCCCAAATCCCTTGGCCTCTTCCACAAAAGCAGTATTGCAACCAGGTTTGGAGAGGGCTATGTTCAATTGGCTAATCATATCAACCAACACTTTAGCAGCCCAGAAGCTGTGGAAAGGAAATCAGAGGAAGATGAGATAGCATATGGAGGCCGGAGCAGTGGAGAGACTAGTGCAGTGGACATGCCAGATTCTGTTCAACAAAAACCCGTGCCGATGATTGATGGACTTCTGAAGCCTGTCTCCAACATGCTGTGAAGGCTAGCAGGCTCCTGGCATGAAGTGTCTGAGCTTAAGGCTGAGGCTTTTCCGGCTAAGACTATATTGACCAGAAGGGTGAGTCATGTACAATTAATCACCCGATAGCATATTTTTCGTTTAACAGTTTCCTTGACTGAAAAAATAATTTATTCGATTTTTTAATAGCTTAGATAAAGACCCTGTTTCCCATCATTCCTAGCCGCAGGTCATGAGCAGGAGGCGGGCTGAAGAAGAGACCCGCCATCTGATTGGCCTACTCCAGCAAGCCCCTAGGCCAAGCTCCCTCATTGGCTGCATTGAGGACCTGAATGGCCACTTAATTCAGCATCCAGCATGCAGAACAGTAGTATGGCAGGTACACAGGGGAACTTAGAAGGTTTCTTACTACAAGGTGGCATTGTGGTTTCCTCTTTTTTGTTTTTAATCTTTGCCTTTCTGAGTTTGATGAAAATTCTGTGACTGTATAATAGTATTATTAGACTGTAAAAAATAAGTAAATGATTTTAGACATGTTCCATAATAATACATAAATAATACATTATTCAATTGTACTCTCATGCCCATTCATATATAGTTTATCTTGTAACTTTTCTGCTAAAATTTCAGGCAAAACAAAAATACAGTATTTAAATAAAGTCTTCGTTATACCTTTTAAAGAGGAATTTAAATGAACCTACCTCTGATTGACATAAGATTATCGGCGTTTAGTAACTGACAGGAGACAGGAAAATGCCTAATTCTTAAAATACAAATGAAAAAGGCTGCTTTTTCTTTAATCGCAGGAGAAGGCAGTTGTCACACTGTTAAGTCAAAGACGACGTCTTGCAGACAACCAAGAACTTCAATGCGCTATTAGTGAAGCGTTGGCTTTGACTGGCTACAACGATCCAGTCAAAGGTCGAGGAATAAGAGTTTTGTCAATTGATGGGGGCGGGACAAGGTACAAGATGTCATTTTTTTCACATCGCAATTTGCTTATGCTCTAATTTTTAGAATACCAATATTGTTTGTCAGTATTCATCTTTTATACAAAATAAGTAATTTATTAAAAATATATATTTTGCTAATTATTAGCACATGAAATGAACAAATATTTGTTGAAGTCTGAGCTGTTAGCTTTTTAAAAATGGCTGACTCAATTTGGAAATATTTGACAGCCAAATATTTATGTAAACACTTATCCCTTCTCTAGAAGGTCAGCTGAGCGATCGAGGAGCAGGTCATATTTCATGCAAATCAGCCATTCATTCAGAGAGGCCATTCCAGGTGACATTCACCCTGAGACCCAGGTGTTCCCTCTCATCCCAGGGGGATCGTACCCTTGCACGTCCTGAAACAGCTGGAGGAGGCTACGGGAAAGCCAGTGCACCAGCTGTTTGACTACATGTGCGGTGTGAGCACTGGTGAGGGAGACCTTCGGAGCTGCAGGCAATCTTCTTCATCATGAAGCACAAAGAACACAGCACAAATGACAGAAGCCACCTATTACTCTGTCCCACATGGCATTGCTGAAGAGTAGTTCAGTTTCCATTTAACAATTTGTATAATTACACTATTATGATTAGTTATGCTGGCTCTTGCTGTGCGTTTGGAAGTTCTCCCGGTTTTACGTAGGCGTCCTGTGGGTACTTCGGGTTCCAGCCATAGTCCAAAACGTTAGCTGAATTGGCATCTCTAGAATATCTATTGTGTCCTCTGTGATGGACTGGCATCCTTTCCAGAGTGTTCCCTTACCTTGGTCTCTGGGAATGGCCCCGTGACCCTCTATTGGATAAGTGCTCGGCAGATGGTGTAAATAATAAGGATAATACAATGGAAGCTACGACATTGAATGTCATTGTAGCTATACGCCTAAGATAATTTCATCATGCAGTTAAAAAGACAACCCTGAAAATCACTCAGATGCTGTGCCATGTGGATAGAATGGTGGTTGGTGGTACCGTATGGGGTTCCAGTTACATTTACTGTTCTGTCTTTGGTTTATTGCATTCTCAGTTTCACGTGTCACGTGCATGTATGTGACAGGAGCAGTGGTGGCTTTCTTACTGGGACTGGCGCGAATGCCGCTGGACGAGTGCGAAGAGCTGTACCGTCGTTTTGGGTCTGAAGTGTTCCAGCAGAACACTCTAGTTGGGACCATGAAGATGGGCTTCACACACTCCTACTATGACACAGAGACCTGGGAGAGAATACTGAGGTCTGACACTGGACTTATAATACATTTCATAGCAACCATGAACAGAACTTTTAAGATACCGCTAATGTATGATCCAACGTACAATAAGTGGTTTTTCCAGAGCTGTAATGCACATCTTGCTCATCTTCTGTAAACAGGGAGAAATTAGGGGACAAAGTTCTGATTAAAACATCCAGAGAGAAACTTAGTCCAAAGGTAAGTGCTATGCAATTCCGAACAGCAACATAATGAGGTAGGTGACAAGAGCTGGGATAGAAACTAAAATGGAATAGGCTCAGAGGCCTCAGCAGTGACACCTTTAATAATGCATTCGTTCTTGATGACCTCAGAGTATCAATGCCTTTATTGTCATTGCATAAGAAGATAAGAAGTAATGAAATTAGAAAACTATCCTTGCTGGTGCAAGAAGGAAAAAAGAAAAAATAGAGAAATACAGAAAAAATAAGATGAATAAAATGTAAAATAAACAGAATATTAACAGAATAATCAAAATATAAATAAGTAAATACAGCATAAATTTGAATATAAAAGGAGTGTAAAGACAAAAATATAAACAATATAAAAATGAAGAGGAAAATGACAAAAGAAAATACTGCACATGGTAATAAGCAAAATACCGCTTCATGAACCATCTGCTGTACCCCCTGACCCCACCAGATGGCGCTCTGGGTTTGCTTTGGAGCATGCTTTGAGCCCTTTTTTGAACAGAGAATACCATGTAGTGAGGTCAGAAAATACAGCAAATGGCTTATAAAGCATCGCCCTGGCCAACCAAAAAGGAGAGCGCAGCATCACTGCATCCGTGTGCACCGCTGTCTTGGTCCATCATCATCATTTTTTGGAGTTTGTGGCTGCAGATTCTGATGGTGGATTGCAGGACTTTCTTCACACGTGAACAGGTTTCAGCTGTTAGCACCGTGGTGAACTGGGGCACTGGCCCCAAGCCCTTCATCTTCAGGAATTACAACCACAACCCAAGCCGACTTAGCCGCTTCGCTGGGAGCTCCGGGTACCAGCTGTGGCAGGCAGTTCGAGCGTCGTCGGCTGCCCCAGGGTATTTTCAGGAGTTCCCACTCCACAACGATATTCACCAGGTATGGGGGAGGTCTGTGCACATCAGAGATTGACAATGTGAAGTACAATTCACCTGTATTTTTTATGCATTAATATATATTTAACCAGAAAGTGTGACAGAGGTATGTTCATCAGCATTTTGTTAACCTTATGACCTTTTGCAATTTTTACAATAGTCCCAGTACATTTTGACTTGTCACCTAGAATCTCCATGACTGGTCTCATGGATGTCATTTCCCGAACTGGGGTTTGACAGGAAGAATATATAAGCATCTATTTATTTTTGACATAACAGATCTGCCCTACTAATAGAACCAATTGAAAAGGAGCTGAAAAGCAACAATGTTTTGTTGAGTTTTCTGAAGGTCATTGATCAATCATAGTGATGGACAAAAATGACACCTCATGAACCGTTTGCTGTATTTTTTTAACCCACTAGATGGTGCTCTTGCTTTGCTTTAGGACATGGTTTGTGCCTTTTTATGAACATAGAGCACCATCTAATGGGGTCAAAAATTACAGGAAATTGTTCATTTGTGGTCATTTTGTCCATCATTAGTCAATTCATTAAAATCACTGTCAGGTGACTGCCAGGTACCATATGGCTCCTCCCACTGGAAATGATGTGTATTTCAGGGTGCTCTGTCCCTCTGCAGGATGGGGGTCTTATTCTCAACAATCCCAGTGCCCTTGCGATCCATGAGTGCCGTCTGCTGTGGCCTGACCAGCCCTTCCAGTGTGTACTGTCACTGGGCACCGGTCTCTATGACAACACCAGACGGGCCTCAGTCACCTCCACCAGCCTGAGAGCCAAAATCAGTAACCTGATCTCTAGCGCCACAGACACTGAAGGTCAGTGTGTCATCTGCAGTAGTTACTCACTTGACCGACTCATTACCCTCAGCTGACATCTCCAGAATTTCAGCATTCTAACAGAAAACTATTTCAGCCTTTCATCCACATTAGGTTACATAGGCTAGGGTTTTATGTAAGTTGGAGATAATTACATGTTAATAGGGATTTCTACTTTGGTCAGGGAAAGCAACAGAACCCCCCCCCCAATATGAACTCTTGGTACTAGGTATTAGTAGGTAAAGTCAACCTACTTTTTGCTAGTCTTCAATTAGAATTTATATCCAAAGTACCTTATTTAATCACTGTAGAATTTTTCTCATGTAAGCAGCTTAGAATTCTATCGCAGTTTTTTAGGTTATGGACTTGACAAAAGAATGAGGAACATCTATATCTCCTTAGGGGTCCACATGCTCCTGGAGGACCTCCTGCCAGATAACGTCTACTTTAGGTTCAACCCCATGCTGAGCGCTGAGGTGTCTCTGGATGAATGCCGGCCCAAGGCTCTGGAGCAGCTGCAGGCTGACACTCAGCTGTACCTGGAACGGAACCAGCACAAGATGGAAAGGCTGCATTGCATCCTTGGCGCAGAGCGCAGTGCCCTGCAGCACACCGGGGACTGGCTCAGCCAGCAGGGCTGGGCACTCCGCCAGCGTTGGAGTGGAGATTGACAGCCAAGCCAGGGACTGACCTGACATTCTGTGAATACAGAGATCTTAGTAGAAACTGACCTCAGCCTTCACATATCTGGACCAAGAATCATTGGCCACAAATCTGTGTGTGTGTATTTCATTTCTATGCTGTGCTGTATGCCGGTTAAACTTGCTGAATGCGAAGGAGGGCTCTATTGATTAGTGGAATTACATTGTATCATTTTTGTTCTCTGCGGAAAATGATCGATCAGTCACAAGCCAGATTTCATGATGATATAAAAGCATGTCGTGGGCCGGATAGACCTGTCTCAGGAGCCGGATATGGCCCAGGACAGTTACTTTGAGATGTCTGCTTTATATAGTTTTACAGGATAGATATTTCAGGGGTGTCAGACTCATTTCAGTTAATGGGCCACGTCAGTTCATGATCATCTCATGTTAATCGACCTATGTTTAGCAGACTAATAACTCACAGCATCTACAGTATATTATCTTCATTGTAGCGTTACCCCAGTCTTACAATGAATAAAATCATTGATGCTTAATGTTAATATTGCAATACACGCAATGTACTACATGTAGTACATAAATCCTGACTCAGAATTTTATTGTATGCATGCAATGCAACTGTATCTATTATGAGAACAGTGACAAAATGATATGATGCTTTTGTAGCTGTCAATGGGTTTAATAACTCTACAATCCCGAATGGATTGCAGGGAAGTTAATATACATCCTGTGTATGTTATTTATTTAAAATAAAGACCTTTTTGCAGTAAAACTCCCCACCATTATTCTTTGTTCTTTAATAGTATAAGGACAACACAAGGATATTATCACTTTAGTTTTGCCTTGTTCATTTGGCACAAATACCAACTGACTATGTAAAATGCTTCAATTAACAAAAGTTTTTTTTGTCATGAAATTATATATATAAGAGAAATTATGTATCATTGCAAAATTTACACCACATCATAGGTGGTTCTAGACACTACGCAGGGGGTTTTCAGTCACCCTATTATGTCCCCCTGCTTGGCAGATTTTATCAATGGGGAAACCTTCTGCTTGACTGGCAAAATTTGTCGTGTTGGGATGACGTCTCACATTTCATCAGATTGAAAGTCTCAGCCCTGCTGGGGACTGAACCCATCTAAGGGTGAATTAAGTATTATTAAGTGTGTATTCAATATGGTATGTAGTATGAATAAATGCCCATACAAATTTAATAAAGTTGAATATGTTTCTCAAACACTGTTTGTGATAATGTACACTTCTATCGCCCGAAGGAAGCTACAGCAGCACCGAGATTAATTAGGAAAACCAATAATTGCGCATATCATAAACAGAATTATTGTGTAGAAAGATAAAATGAATTCGTATAAGGTCTAATTTGTCTTGAGCGTAGGAGCTACAGGTTTTGAACAGACGTCATGGGCTTTGTGGACAGTCTGAGTCCTGAGTCCTGTCACAGGACCCCGCCTGTGTCTGTGTAAGGCCGACTTTGTTTGTGACAGAGAGGCATTGTGGGAATATGAGAACTCCCGTGCCAGTCAGGCAACAGACACCGCGTCTCTGAATATTAATCAGCAGGGATGAGCCCAGTGTAAACATGTCAAACTAATATGTTTTTCATATTAATCTGAGAATTATACAATAATAATAGCAGTAGGTCGTGGGTTACACATGAATATATTTGGATAGATTTATATGAATATTATTTTTGTTACCTGTAGCGAGAAGCAAGATTTTTGATATTATCTTAAGTATGTTTACTGGTAGTATTGTATTACTTGTCACTCAAAGATTTGAATGGTATTCACATTTGCATGAGGCATACCCATATAAGGATTTTTAAACTTTATTTTTTAAACAGTGGATATCTAAAATCGTGAAAAATTAAAAATCAAATTGAAATATATTAAATCAATTACTGAGACATTAGAATCAGAATAAATTATCAAGAGAAGTGGTAATTGAAAAAGCACTCTTATTTCAAGTTCGTTTTAATTTCTCTTGTAGTAATATCATTGTTAGGCAGATGTATATCAAATATGACCTCTGGGCATGGCTGATAATGATTGATAAAAATATTTGGATTTCCCCAGTAGACAATGAACACCATGACACCTGAAATAAAAGCTCTAGCTAGTTTTGTTTGAAATAAAAATGCGAATGTGGGGTGTGGTTTGGGCTGAGGGTAGACACTGTGGATCCATGCAGAAGAAGGTGGCGTAGCAAACACACAGTGAGGGCTGTGGCACATCAGGGCGAAACAAAACAGAACACAGACACATGCAAGAACAAGGAGGCTGAACTGGGCTGAGGGATTTTACCACTTGAGGTGCTGGGAAGCCAGTAAAGATGACAGTACAGGTATGATACCCACCAGTACCTCTAGCCCTGATAACATCTATAAAGTGGTGAAATGTGATGATTCATGCTAGTGGAAACATTCTGTTATATCATGAGTAGATTTTCCTATTTTTCTTAAGCTTAACAAAAGGAGAACTGAAATTTTTGACCATCTGTGTTGGTTATATTGTGTGGGGTCTATGAATTGATAAAGGTGATTTTACCATGTTGTCATTGTTACATTGCTCCATATTATTAAAACTGTCACAACAGACACATTCATAACATAAACGTCATGTGCAGGAATGCTAAAAAAAAAATAGCAGTAGCTAACTGATGCTATCTGGCTGGCTCATTTTCTACCGTTGGAATGCTATTCTTAATCAGTCCTACTTATTGTTTATGCCAGAACTGTGGGCATGCATTGATGTCAGAAACCCGTCACAGAAATGGTTTGGGGGCGTTTTTTGTCTTCGTCATTGTGAGACTACAGTTTTGCTGTTGCCTTGAACTCTGTTATCCATCCACCACATCCAGGTATCCAGTACAGGGTTACGGTAGACCAGTTCATACTGGCTCATACTGGCATTGTCCCATTGTAGCCTTAGACCATTTCACTGTAAAGCAAGCGCACCTTTGACCCCCAGCTGCAGTGATCTTAAACCTTCAGATATAGACTGATGGCATTAGCAACGACTAGTGAAGTGATTAGCAGTGTTTCTAGCTGTGACCTTGCAATCTGGCCTGGCAGTTGAAGTTTTTCATTTGTAGGAATGTCTGCCTGTGATCTAAGAAGGTGTACTTTGATTTATTTTCTGTAAATAATTATGCTTTTTTTTTCAACCCTTTCATCCTTATAAGAATGCCGCAAAATGCTGTTCCTGGGACATTAAAATTCTAAGCGTTTATGAGACAAAGATAGCAGCGGTGGCCACATGGATGGGGGGGGGCGGATCTGTGGTTGAACATGCATAGTTTACTCAAGATCTGTGGTTGCCCAGGATCAGTGGTTGAACATGCGTAATTTACCCAAGGTCTGTGGTTGCCCAGTATCTGTGGTTGAACATGCGTGGTTTACCCAAGATCTGTGGTTGCCCAGGATCTGTGGTTGAACAGGTGTAGTTTACCCAAGATCTGTGGTTGCCCAGGGTCTGTGGTTGAACATGTGTAGTTTACCCAAGATCTGTGGCTGCCCAGGGTCTGTGGTTGAACATGTGTAGTTTACACAAGATCTGTGGTTGCCCAGGATCTATGGTTGAACAGGTGTAGTTTACCCAAGATATGTGGTTGCCCAGGATCTGTGTTTGAACATGCATAGTTTACCCAAGATCTGTGGTTGCCCAGGGTCTGTGGTTGAACATGCGTAGTTTACCCAAGATCTGTGGTTGCCCAGGATCTGTGGTTGAACAGGTGTAGTTTACCCAAGATCTGTGGTTGCCCAGGATCTGTAGTTGACTATGCATAGTTTGCCCAAGATCTGTGGTTGCCCAGGATCTGTGGTTGAACATGTGTAGTTTACCTTCTTATTGCCACTGTCCACCTTGTCTGTTGCATCCATAAAACTCCTTCATTATTTTTAATAAATCAATTCTTCAACTTATACCTTCACTTATACTGTTCTTTGTCCTATTATGTTTTTCGATTCTCTTTTCACACTAAAAGATAGTTGAAAGCTCATAATGATATAAGTTATACAATGATGGTGACCTTCTTACAATGATTAACCAGCTGTTTAGATAGTTAACACTGTTCAAGCTTTTTCTGTGTGATCCATGTTGAAGCGCATTGAAATTCCTGGACACCCACTTTTTCGCAATGTGCCAAAATTACTGACATGCCTTTTGTGTGGCTCTCGCCTCTGTTTAGCCCACTACGAGCCCACCATCCCTCTCTGTGCCAGCAGGCATTTCACTCCTCCTGTTTTAGAAGCATGGTCTGAAAGAAACTGCAGCTTCACCACACAGACTGTGTGAAACCTCCCGTAAGGAGGACTAACAGAAACAAGTACAGTGTTTAGGCAATATATGGTCTTTGTTTTTTTTTCAGCTTCATTCTCTGCCATTAATTACTGTAAAAAACTGTTCATTGTGCAACAGAAAAATATACGATTTAAAGTGACCTTACCTCACTGTCGCTGTTATTATTATTACTATTTTTACGGATTCCCGAAAAACAACTATTTTTATGAGCTGTTTTAATTAACAATTTTAATTATATGATTTTTTTGTCTTAGAAGACAATGACCAAAAATTGGTTTAACTTGTATAATGTTATACACACACACACACACACACACACATATATACATATA
>JAODLC010000113.1:1346613-1357474 GCA_026781145.1 Hippopotamyrus pictus
AATCTTTCAGTCAAGGAAACAAACCAGTCAAAGCACAAGAAGAGCTGAACTATTTAGCCGAGCACAGGAGCCTTTCAATCTGAAAGTAGTTTGTAAAACCCGAAGCAGCTCAAACTGTCCTCCCTGACATGGATTATCTGGTCACCCTAGTCAAAGGTAGATTCTGACGCTGTCTCTTTTTCTGCTTTAGCTTTGGTTCCTGATCCAGTTATGATGCCCATTTTGGAAGATCGCAGGGTGTCACTGGGGTTGAATGGAGACCTGTACTTTTCCCACGTCCTCGTCAATGACTCCTGGACCACTTACAGCTGCAATGCTCGCTTTGCTCAGACAATCCAGCAGAAGAATCCCTACACCCTCAAAGTGCTTACCAGTGAGTGTCCTCCACTGACCCGCAAACGCATACATCAGCTTGGCAGATGGGGAAATGACATATATTGTATGATTTGACTCCAGCCAAGTTGTCCCCTGTAAGCACGTAACATGCATGCTTGAGGTCAGTTGCATTTTTTTATGTCTTTGACAGTCCATTTTTTTGCATTTTCTTGCTTTTCTTGTGTTAATAACTAACTTGTCTTACCTGTTCACAAGAAAAAAATTGCAGTTATTTCTGGTTTTCTGAGTCAACAAGTTCCAAGTTCTAGTTCTAAAGCAACAGCCTTTTCAATACAAAAAAAGATCATTCTTACAGATATGAGTTATACAAGCACTGGTTATCAGCTATTTGTAGGTGTTTCTGGTGGCTGCCCATATCATCTTTATATTTTATTTTCTTTATGATTATGTCATACCACCATGTCATGAGAATATGTTTTTTTAAGCTAAATTCCTTCTGTGTAACTTTGATTTCACTGGATTCTTTTGTTCACTACAGCACAGCAAGGATGATGGTGAAGGATGTCGGTTTGAAACTGATAAGAACATAAGAACATAAAAAATTTATAAACGAGAGGAGGCCATTCGGCCCATCAAGCTCGTTTGGGGAGAACTTAACTAATAGCTCAGAGTTGTTAGAATCTTATCTAGCTCTGATTTAAAGGAACCCAGGGTTTTAGCTTGGGCTACAGTAACAGGAAGACTATTCCAAACTCCAACTACACGCTGTGTAAAGAAGTGTTTCTCAAATTTGTAACCTTAAACTTTGATGCTTTCATCTGTTGATGTAACTAAATGATGATTTGGTGTAATTCAGTTCAGTTTTTATTTTCTCCAGGGTTTGTGCTTAGATCTAAACCAGCAGCCTTTGAAATACAAGTGCAGCCACTATCCTGCCTTTGACCTTAAACTTGTACCTTATATAGCCTTATATGCAATTTGGCTTAGTGGACAGGACAGCTGTACGTATTTCACATTGAAATCCCCTTGTAATAAATAAATATAACATGAAGCAAGGCTCAGTGACCTCGTTATATAAGTTATATATTCAAAATCAATAATATGCCAGAACTGTATCTAGTTAACTGGTATGTAGAGAGGAAGACTAACGCAATACTGAAACATGCTTTTTGTCGTAAGTTTACCCTATTAACTAATAGCCTGCAGTTGCCACTGTACAGCTGTATCTCTGCGCTTTTTAACCTTTATGTTTCTTGCTTACGTTCCCCTCTCGGAGCACGGTGGATGATTCCTTCCTGTGCTATGTCTCCGCTTTTCTCTCAACACCCCCTTGTTTGGTTTTGATGGGCCTGCTGTTGTTTCATTACAGAGGCACCTTAAAATGACACAGCAGGCCTTCCCATCTCAACCACTCTGACTTGCACAGTGGTGAGTCTGCAGTCCTTCTGCTGCTTTCTTTTAAAATTTGTTCAGCACTTTCTAACCCCCCCCAGCTGTTCTAACACTGACATCCATCTAACAACACTTACGTCTCCCACAACTATCTGCATGTGTCTCTGGGGCAAACTTGGAGAGAAATGAGACAGCTGCATAATAGAGTCTTGTAGTTTATGACGTGTAGCTGTACGGAACCTGAATGAATCAGTCATTCATTTTAAAATATTCTTTAAATAGGATGAGAGGAACAGCTGGAGTAGCATTTAACGATGTTTGCTGGCTCACGTCTCAGGTGGGGCCTTATGCAAGGTGTTCAGTCTGATTTTATTGTTTTTTATATTCTAGAAGAGATAGCATTGTTAGGCGACTGAATGTGCAACTAAAATGTTTCTTGTGGTACTTCAGATGAAACCCCCTTTGAAATTTTTGGCATTCGACAAATGCAATATTACGGTTATACAACTGGCTGGATATTCAATCCAATTTATTTTTTAAACCCAGCATATATGCACAGTATCAAACATTGCCTCCACTGTCCAGATAACTGTTCCTGTTATTGACATCTAGGCTATGGCATTACGTGATGTGGCCCTGACACCTTGGGGTAGCAGCGGGAAGAGGTGCTGATTGAGGCGTTGCATCATATGTAGACCCCAGGGTCCCTACAAGGGCAGCACACACAGTAAGACAGGCTTCATTGTGCTGACAGACCGTAAGAAGCAGCACCTCAACAGACAGTGTTAGACTGTTCCTGAAGGACCAGGGATAGGGGCCTGGTCACACCAAGCTTCACACAAGCTCTGTCTTTGTCACAACCCCTCAGGCTCCCTTTGTCTCCACTCTAACAATAAATCTATAGATTGTGCTTATAAAACTATATGTGTGAGAACAAGGTATTATATATAACCATGAAGTTTCAAAGCTGCTCACTTCACATTTGCTCGATCTATGATGTCATGCGCGGAATATCCAGTGAATATCCATCATTCATTTTCCAGCTGCTTATCCTGGTTAAGGCCGTGATATGAACGCACGCTAACGATGGACGCCAGATTTCTGGAAATTTTTACTAAAATAGTAAAAAAAAAAAAAAAAAAAATGTTTGGACCAACCTATCCATAGAAAGGTTTATTTGTACTATTCTCCACATTTTAGAGTAATTATTTTTAAAAGTATTAAACAAAAAAAAATAATTTGTTGGGGCGCGGGGCGGCTCTGTTGATTGGGCCTCAGAAGGTTGCCAGTTCAAATCCCGTGGTTGGCAGAGTGATCTCACCATTGGGCCCTTGAGCAAAGCCCTTAACCCCAACTGCTCCAGGTACTGGCTGACCCTACTGTCTCCTCTATGCCAGTTTCATGAAGTGGCCTCCTGGGATGTTTTCCCAGTTGTCCTGAAGGAGACACTATCACTCACTAATGTAGGCAGCTTGCTGTGTTCAAACTTTTGACTGGTACTGTACATTATTAATCCGTAATAATTGTATTAGTGTAATTTAATGTGTAACTGCTGACTAACAAACCTCAAAAATTTTCATTCTTTGTGCACTAAAAGCTGTACTATTTCAACACAGAGAGCAAAGATTTCACTGAAAATTAAATTAATTATCAGATTTTAAATCTAACCCGAACCAAATCTAACCAGAACCTGGTACATCACCCTGTTAGGTAGAGCAGCATGTGTCCTGAGCAAGAACATTTTTCGTCAGCCTGCGACTGCGAAGAATTGATCTCACATCCAAGCCTCTGGGATATGAAGGCCTGACATATGCTGTTAGCTGTTAGCTGAAGCATGATTGACAAATGGGTGTTTCGCAATACCAAGAACGTCAAGATCGTACTTGTGGTCCTGCTAACTTGCCTCCCAAGAACGAACTTGGCCGCAATGAATCATGGGATGGGCCTCGTTCGTCAAGGATGCAACTGATGTATCATTGATATTTGGGCGGGGCAAGAACGTACTACTCTTCTTGAGTATTGAAACTGGTCTTCGTCAATGGAAGATGACATACTGTAAAAGGGGTACATGAGACCACAAGTATGGTCAAGTCCACATATTGAGAAACACCCACTTTGTGCTACCCTTCCTGTTCCACCTACAGCACGCAATGTAGCTGAGAAGGTTCCCAGCTTCCTGTCTCCACCCGGGACGGTGAGCTCCAGAGTGGTGCTTCGGGGGGAGCAGCTTGTCTTGAAGTGTATTGCATCCGGATAGTGAGTCTATGCCCTCTGTCCTCTGTCACATGATCTGCTACACAATCATGTAAACAGGCGATGTTCTGCCTTTGCATGTTATTTACACTCATAGGTGTCAGTCCACGTAACAGGAAATCTCAGGACATCCTCATAGCATCTAAGCAGCCATTGAGCACCATCTGACAAATTAAGCCCACACTGTTACCGACAGATGAGAATCAGGTGCTGGCTGTAAACTCTGATAACTAGCGTGAGCAGGAAATCAATGTCAGGGACACTTTGAGTGTGGACAGGATTTGTAAAGTACCATTTCAATTAAAAGAACCTGGATTCCACTTAAGGTCTTGCTGTGTGCTGACTCGTCCCCTGTAATCATGCATGTGTCACTAAAGTTAATGTGAAATAGTCTTTCAATCAAGAAAACAAACCAGTCGAAGCACAAGAAAAACTGAAATTATTATTCGCCCATGAGCAGGAGTCTTTCAGTTTTAGAGTAGTTTGTAAAAGCTGAAGTAGCTCAGCGTGTTCTCGCTGACGAGGGTTATCTGCTCACCCTATGGAAACTCTGCTCCTGTAGCCCCACTCCTGTCATCAGGTGGTCAAAGAAGGATGGAGATCTGCCCGCGAGGAAGGTGAAGCTGGAGGATTTCGGCAAGACGCTGCGCATCATGTCCATGTCGGATGAGAACTCGGGGGAGTATGTGTGTACGGCCACCAACAGGATGGGCTTCGTCAGTCACACCGTCGCTGTCCGTGTTCAAGGTCGTTTACTCTAGGTTTCGTTTTTTTCCTTTGCGATTTCAGTGGATGTCCTGTGTTATGATATTTCATATTAAATATTGTTGGATATTTCATATTAAATATGACCCATGCAGAAGCATAATATTACTTTTATTGCTGAGTCCAATTTTGTTCTAAATGAACAAAAAAGTCTACAGATTATGTTACTTTCAAAATTACTGACTTCATGTTAAGCAAAATTTTTACAAACTCTTCTGTACTTTAGTTATTTTTTGTTCAACCTAGTCGTCTAATACTTGATGCTATGAGCTGGAGGTGTCCCTCTTATCTCACGCTTTTCTTCTGTTCCCACAGCACCTCCCTCCTGGGTAAACAAACCGACAAACCTGGTACTGACTGCAGAGAAGAATGGACGACTACTGTGCCGAGCCAATGGTGTCCCAAAACCAACCATTCAATGGATGGTCAATGGGGAGCCGATTGAGAGTAGGTTGGCTGGACAGCTGAAAGTAGGCTTTCTGTTCAATGAAATTAGGATTCAGAGATAAGAGAATGACAGGTTTTCTGTGAAATGGAGAGTGTATTGAAAGCAAACTTGCTGATGAAAAATGGCAGTAGGTGTTCTGAAAAACGGAACATCGGATGAAAGTGGGTTCAAGACTTTTTTGAGCTAGTGTGGTCAGTGGCAAGTATATTTGAAGTGAGTTTGAAGTAGTTAGTTATGTTTGTGCAGAACAGACTGGTCAACCAGTTGACAAACTGGGAGATGCTTCATTCATTTTCCCTGTGGTACTTATGAAGGTACCCAGCCTAACCCCCGCAGGCAGGTGGTCGGTGACACCCTCACACTCAACTCCATTCAGATGGGGGACAGCGCCGTGTACCAGTGCAATGCGTCCAATGAGCACGGCTATTTACTGGCTAATGCGTTCATCAGCATTCAAGGTAAAACAGCTACCCTTATTTTGTGGTTCTATGCTGCATGGGTGTAAGTATGTCTCTTTCGCATTATACTGTACAGCTGCAATGTCTCATCTGCGGTTGTACTGAACTATATGACAACACCTGGGCTCTCTGTTTCTCCAGAGGTGGCACCACGCATGGTGGGCCCCAGGAACCAGGTGGTCAAGGTGATCGAGAGCAACCGCACCGTTCTGTACTGCCCCTTTTTTGGCTCACCTTTACCTGAGTTGCGATGGTGAGTGTTTACGGGATGGGCAACGTGAGAATACTCCCACCAGTCTAGCTTGTGTCAACCAATTGAGACATTTTGGTGAATGTAAACATGCGGATGATGTCATCATTAGCACATAAAAATTCACATAATTGTTCTTCTGTCTGGGGACTGCGTGGACTGGGGTGTGTAGGGTTAAGGATGGGCTGACCGTGGGCATGGATGGTGGCCCATACAGATCGTATCCCAACGGCACGCTGGAGATCAGGCGCGCACGCATAAATGACCAGGGCTCCTATAGCTGTGTGGCCAGCAACTTCCTGGGCCGGGCAGAAAATCACGTACACCTGGAAGTCAAAGGTCAGTCGTGCACAGCAACAAGTGTCTGTATTATCCACCTATTTATTTATCCATCTATTGTCTTTCCACTTATCCTGTCAGGGTCGCAGAGATCTCAAAAACAGAACATTTACTCTAATCAAATTAATATGTTACCTAAGATTTAACATTCAGAATAAGATAAGTAATGCGTTCAGAAATAAAACAAAATTTCCAGTTATTTGTCACAAAAAGGTGGTACAGTTTAGTGGGTAGCTCTGTGGCCTGATTGTGGGTTAGCCTGTAGGGTTTGTGTCTGTGGAGTTTGCATTGATGTGTGGACGGCCTCGCTGTGTTCTTGCAGGTTCCTTCCTTTTCTGTGAGTGTTTGTCTGTGTGGAGTTTGCACTGATGTGTGGACGGCCTCGCTGTGTTCTTGCGGGTTCTTTCCTTTTCTGTGAGTGTTTGTCTGTGTGGAGTTTGCTTTGATGTGTGGACGGCCTCGCTGTGTTCTTGCGGGTTCCTTCCTTTTCTGTGAGTGTTTGTCTGTGTGGAGTTTGCATTGATGTGTGGACGTCTCTCTTAGCTCACGTGCTTGAGTCTCCAGGCTCACAATGACCCTGGTTGTTGAACTGACTGTGCAAAAAGGATGAATCAGAATAAGTTTGCAAATTTCTGAATACATTTGTCCCATTCTCAGTTGTGACGGTTGCATTTCCTTTTGACTCAGAGCCCACGAGGATGATCCGTCCGCCTGAGCACCTGCGGGCAATTCGGGGGAGTATGGCGCGGTTCGAATGCAAGGTCAAACACGACTTCTCTCTGCCCGTCACTGTCTCCTGGTTAAAGAATGGCCGGCACCTGTCGCTTGGCTGGAGGTGAGCCCTGAAGCATACTCGTGCGTATGGTACACGTTAATGCACAGCGCTGATTCACACCGAAACATACTCATGCGCATGATACACGATAATGCACAGCGCTGATTCACACCGAAACATACTAATGCGTATGATACACGATAATGCACAGCGCTGATTCACACCGAAACATACTCATGCGTATGATACACATTAATGCACAGCGCTGATTCACACCAGCTATATCAGTATACATTCATATTTATGTTGTTTAGCGGATGTTTTTGTCCAAAGTGACGTACATCACAAACATCTATGAAACATTTTGGTCATTAAAAGTACTTGTGACTTATATGTAATTTGAGACAGAACTGTAATGTATTCGCATGGACCATATTTTGATATTAATTCTTTCTATTTTTTAAAATTCTATTAATTCTTTAATTTTTACATTAATATGTCCAATAAATGAAAAAAAAATCTATAAATAAATAAACAAACAAACAGTATTGTCCAAAAGTCTTAGGCAACCAAAGAAAATGATGTTTATATGATCTTTATGTTGGTAAAACTATGCTGTTATGCCTGTCAATGTGTGATAACTTAGCCATTCCAAAACCTCTGCTAAAATCACCCCACTATTTCCAGCAACCATACATGTCACGCCCAGCTCCGTCCGATCCTCCTGTGTGCCACGCCCACCCCATTACCTCGTGTTCCTACCTGATTGTTTTCGTTTAATTCAGGTTGTCCTGTGTATTTAGTCCGCGTCTTGGTTAGTTTCCCCAGATCCGTCATTGTAATGTCATGTCTAGTGCTCGTTCCCTCTGTGTCCTGCAATAAACCTCGTTTTGTCCATATTCACAGCTGCTCTCGCCTGCTTCCCTGCTCGCTTGCCTGTGCTGAACGTGGCAATACAATACACCCGTTTATTTTTTTGACCCAACCACAGTATCTCATTGACTTTTTTAACCAATTAAGTTAGCTGGTGGTTTTAATTTAATTTAATAGACACATGGAAGGGCTGAGGAGCCCCTGAGGAGAGGTTTGGGATCTGAAGTGGTGTTCATGTAGCCATCCAAACAGATATCAGTAACTTTTTGAGAACAGAAGAAATTTTTGCTAGTTTTTATTGTTACTCCTAATTTGCATATGATAATTTTTTAAATGTTAAATTGTATTTTTGTCCTGAGCAAATGTGCACTTGAAACTCAAATACAGATCCTCTTCTCTACTTACGAATGAGTTACATTCCGAACGGCCGTCTGTAACTTGAAATGTTCGTAAGTCGTTATTCAACATCATTTTAAGGGTATACGCAAGTACAAAGAACTAGGGTGCTGGGAGTACGCACGCTATGCTGCTGCGCGGCGGGAGTAGCGGCCAGAAGTCGCACTAGGCGGAATTGGCGCACAGAAAAAAAAAAATTATGTTGTGCACAGGAAACGGGAGCCCAACGAACACAATTTGGACTTACAGCCCTTTTTGTTCGTATGTCTGAAAGTTCATAAGTTGAAAATTCGTAAGTAGAGGAGCGTCTGTACATATAGTTAAACATGGTTTGACTGTCTTAGACTATTGCACGGGGGACACTGTGACATAAGATGTTTCCGTCATTATGGATTTCTCAAGTAAAGACTTCATTGAGTCTATGTCACGATACTTATCCCTGCTCCTGTATTTCTTATATTCCCATCCACATCTCCTTCATAGGCTGAGGAGGGAGGATGACTCTCTGACCATCCCCAATGTCCACAGGGAAGATGAGGGCAACTACAGCTGCGTGGTCAGAACTGAGCTGGACAGGGTGTCTGCCTCAGCCCGCCTTATCGTTTTGGGTACGCACACACCTATGCACACATACTGACACTCTCAGGCTGACACTCTCAGGCTGACACTCCCAGACCGACACTCTCAGACAGACACTCACAGACCGACACTCACAGACTGACACTAACACTCACACACAGGCACTCAGACAAGCATTCATGGAAGCATAAAATGTTAAACACAGTAACCATATCTAATGTTACATTATCAAATTACATTATCAATAACATTTAGAGCTTTTGTAAAATTATATTGCTAATACTGTTTATTTAACTGTTTTTTTTTTGCACTGTACTGGTTCTAATGGTGCTTTCATTATTATTTACTTCTTACTGCCATTTTTATCTTCTTGCTCTACTTTTAATTTTATTGTCAGTAATATCATCGAGCATGGAAGCTGCAGACTAAATCTTGTCGTACCTGTGCAATGATAATAAAGGTATTCTGTTCTGTTAATGGACAGTGTGATACAGTAACAAGGTGTAAACTTGTGTGGTCTTTCAGGTGTAATTCCAGAATATGGCTGTGATTCCAAGATAAGATACGTACTGTTGTAAAAGGCTGGCAGTGAATCCTAGTTATAGATAAAAGCTGCGTTTATAATACCTCACTGCAGACCAGCCAGACCCCCCGACGGATCTGGAGCTGTCAGACCCAACGGAGCGGACTGTGCGACTCACCTGGGTGCCTGGATATGACAACCGCAGTCCCATTAAAGGTAACCTCCTCAACTTCTCAACTTCAATGAGTATATTATACAGACGTAGAATGTTTGGTGTTCCAAGGAGACAGAGGTGGGTAGTTCAGGTCCACAGAGTAAAAATCCAGACCAGGATTTTATTTCAGTCAACCAGTTGAGTACTCTGTACCTGTGACTCTTTATACTCAGCTGGCTGGTTGAAACAAAATCTTGGTCTGGATTTTAATTCTCTGGACCTGAACTACCCACCTCTGCATGATTTCAGAATTTGGTCCTTCTAGTCTTGTAACCTTTTTGGGAAGCCACAATCCACACTAATAGGTAAAGACTTCTATAAATCCTGAAACACTACTGATATGCAAGTAATGACCTGTAGTCATTAAATACTGGTTTCAGTGGGGTTACATGGAGTTATCGTAAGGCGAAAATGCATTGTAATACAGTACACCTAAACTAACAAACATCATAGCCTAGCCTAGCCTACCTTAAACATGCTTAGAACATGTACCTTAGCCTACAGGTGGGCAAAATCATTATCATAAAGCCTATTTTATAAAGTGTTGAATTTCTCGTGTAATTTATTGAAAAATGTACTGAAAATGAGAATGGAATTGGAATACTAATTATACAGTCAAAATATCGTAACACAGGCCATCGTAACCTGGGCCATCGTAACTCGGGGAGCGTCTGTATTCAATTTACATGCCTGAAGCCATAAGAGATCTCCGGCTTATTTTTGCTCCATCATTGAAGACATTCAGTCTGTTCCATCTATGTTTTTCTCCACTCTTATTTTATTTATTTTCTTTTTATCTAGAGTTCCTGGTGCAGTACGAGGAGGACTACTGGGAACCGGGCTGGTGGAAGAACCTGTCCAGTTACCCAGGCAATCTCAACTCCGTCATCCTACCACTGAAGCCTTTCATCAACTACCGGTTCCGGGTGTTTGGCGTCAATGCTATAGGCCGAAGCCTGCCGAGCCGCCCGTCCCAGCGTTACCAGACGAGCGGCGCTGGTGAGTCCAGAGCGGATGACGGCGTGCCAGCGCCATGTTCTCACAGCTGTGCTTAAACCTGATTTAGCTACTTGATTGTGTGTGTGTGTGTGTGTGTGCGTGAGCGGGTTTACCTATCCTTATGGGGACACAATGTCCCCATAACGTGATAAATGTCCGTTTTTTTTTTCCCTTATGGGGACCTGTTTCCTGGTCCCCATAAGGGAAAACTCTATTTTATAAAAATCGTTGACTGCTATGAAAAAACTAAAAATGCAAAAA
>JAODLC010000113.1:1374859-1390011 GCA_026781145.1 Hippopotamyrus pictus
TTTCTCTAAGACCAGGAATCATTCTCGTAGCCCTCCGTTGCACCTTTTCTAAGGCAGCAATGTCCTTCTTGAGGTATAGTGACCATTAACAGTAAAAAAAATCATAAACTTGTTTATGATTGTCTATTAATGATTTACGAAGTGTTTCATAATTATTAACTTGATTATAAACCACAGTCTTATTGTAAAGTGATCCCTAAATATTATACCTGTGTTTATAATGCTTTATGAATACATTATGTGTTATTAATGTATTCATGGGTTCTTATAGACATGATATTCATAGAAAGTGTTATAACAACCATAGTAATATGAAAATTTGACATCTCTCCATTATACACTGCTGGATTGTATAGAAGAATATAAAAAATGCAATTGCATTTGCACATTTTTATTAATAATTTAATAAAAGTTAATGATTTACAGTCTTTCCAAATGAATATCTATGTTATACCAGCTCTTTATTATCATGACCAAAGAACTTTCCCGAATCTTATCTTAAATGTAATAATGAAACAAATTTCCACTTTTTATTTGCATTGTGTTTGTTTCAAGGTAGACTATCACACTAAACTCTGAAAAGATCACAAACAATGAGCTGGACAACACAGAATATGTCTGTTAGACCTTTTTGACATAATCCTTTATCTTTATGGCTTATATTAATTTACTTGAAGCTAAAATTGTAAAATATTTTGCACTGTGAAAATCATTATTAAATAATATATTAAAGTGCATATAAGTATGAGTGTGTGTCTTTGTGTGTAACAAAAAAATAATAAGATAAAAAGAGAAAATGGGGAATAAGTCACTATTGAGTCACTGTAACTCATAGCAGAAACAGGAGTTAGAAAAATCAAAGCTGATATTCCCGACAGTTAATATATATTGTGTGTAATATGTGTTCACGCACCCTGTGCTTAACAGGCTGGTGTGAGATAGCACTGACCTACTTAGTCTAAAAATTATTGGTCCCACACACCTTTGAGCCCTTTATCAGGAGTGTATAAATTGTGAGTATGAACAGATTTCACACATTTTCCTGGGATTTTCAGTGCAACAGGTAAGTTTTCACTTGATATTTGCCCTGAATATTTTCACAATTTTTGACCAACAAATGATTTTTAATAGACTTTATTATATTAAACTACCTATGGGCTGACATATGTGATCTAGTTTGTTTATTTCATTTTGCAAATACAATATTATTGTCCCTTCCAGTAGTATTCCAGCATCTAAAGCGTCATGAACAAGTTCTTTTTCCTCGCAGGTATGATTTAAAAAAATGTATTTACTTAATACATTTTGTCCGTAAACAATAAGCACATCTTGCTCCACTTAATAAATTTATTTTCTATTAAATGTTACTTGTTTGGTATTAATGCATTTGCGTGCATCTTTAACGTGAAGTATAACGAGCCTTTCTCCTTCATGTTGTTCTACCATGAAGCTCTTAGCCTGCTGCTGTGCATAAACATTGGTGAGTTCACTTATTGTGTCCCTTTCATTGCACAAACATGAACAGAGAGACAATGGTAACACTTTGCCATTACTTTTTGATGGAGCAAAAATACTCAGTAGTGACTCAATTGCTAATTAAGTACTAATTATGAACAAATATAGCTAAAAGATGCATCATGATTTATTAATGATTAACAGTTGTTTCTTCAGTAGTTCACAAAGGTTTACAGATATAGTAACAAATATAGTAATTGCTTGACATAAAATATGCATCATGATTCATTAATGATGAATTAACATGAGATCATTATGTGGCTAAGACTTTTGGTTAATTAATACATGAGCAATAGCATAATACTATATTATTTGTGCCCCAGGTAAAGTATTACCATTGCGTTTATTATATTGTGTATTGCAAACTGAAGTTAAACTTCATGGTGTTGTCATCTTATCTGCACCATGTATGTTC
This sequence comes from Hippopotamyrus pictus, assembly GCA_026781145.1. NCBI lineage: Eukaryota > Metazoa > Chordata > Actinopteri > Osteoglossiformes > Mormyridae > Hippopotamyrus > Hippopotamyrus pictus. The sequence goes on from JAODLC010000113.1 coordinate 1,376,790, forward strand.
TCCATTGTCAGCTGCCTCCACTAAGCTGGTGTGCTACTTCACCAACTGGTCCCAGTATAGACCCGGCAGTGGAAAATACCTTCCCGAAAATGTGGACCCACATCTTTGTACCCATTTGATCTACGCCTTTTCCGTCATTAACCATAACAATGAGATTGTTACCTATGAGTGGAATGATGAAACTCTGTACAGGTCTTTCAATGCTCTAAAACAGAGGTAGGTTTCAAATTGTTCTACTCTTTTTCCATTTTTGTCATGTATATTTTTATATAAATGTGCTTACAAATTACAAAAATCGTCCAACAGAAACCCACAACTCAAGACACTACTAGCTGTTGGTGGTTGGAACTTTGGAACAAGCCAGTAAGTACTTTCATACAAGTACAATGTGCAAAATTAGTTTTTTTTTTTTTTTTTAAGTAGATATTTCTATTTGCCCATATTTACAAGATGTGCCCAAAATATTAAAAGTTATCTTGCACAAAATTATTTAAAAAAGTAGTTTAATCTATTCTCTAATTCCTGCTCCCTTTTATCTTCCAGGTTCACCATCATGGCTTCTACTGCTGCCAATCGCCAGCGATTCATCCAATCCACCATCAAGTTCCTGCGCACCTATGGCTTTGATGGGCTGGACCTGGACTGGGAGTATCCTGGGGCTCGAGGGAGCCCCCCAGAGGACAAACCGATATTTACAATACTGTGCAAGGTCAGTCTTAGCATTACAGCATCTTTGCCAGCTCATAGTATGCATGCCAAACGAAGAGTGGATGCTTTAGGGTGCCAAAACAAATACGTACAATAATATAGACAGATAAATAACACATTAAATAAGAGGCCTTTACGTCAGCTCTGTCCAAGTACATAGCACACATTACGCTTTAAAACTTTAATAAACTACAGCTATATTTTTTAAAATAAATTTGCCCTGTTCTTTCTAAATTAAACTCCCTAATGCAGGAGATACATGCAGCCTATGAGCAAGAAGGGATTGACACCCGACGTCCAAGGCTGCTGTTCACAGGTGCGGTGGCAGCTGGAAAGGGAAACATCGATGCTGGTTACGAGATCAGCAAGCTCGCCAAGTGAGTACCAGAATATACTCACGGCCATCATACCTGTAGCGTGAAACAAAAAGACATTTCTTCTGAATCAAACGATTGCTGGAGCCCCCGGGTGTTTTTCATGCAAAATTACCAACGTACCAACGTGCGTTTCAGCTACCTGGACTTTATCAATGTGATGACCTATGACTTTCATGGAGCATGGGACAGCTTCACTGGACACAACAGCCCTCTGTACCAGGGATCCGCTGATAATGGGGAGCACATCTACTTCAACACTGTGCGTAAAACATACTCTGTGTTTCAAAGCAGAAGTACCTTCTCCCCTTCACCTATCTGACTGATTTCCAGACTGTTATCACCAGCTCACGTGTTTATTGCATGTTTTCTCCCCAGGATTTTGCTATGAGGTACTGGAGAGACCAAGGTTTTCCAGTAGAGAAGCTGATGATGGGATTTGCCACGTACGGACGCACATTCCGCCTGACGTCAGCCGATAACGGGATTGGAGCTCCGGCTAGCGGGGCAGCTTCCGCTGGCCAGTACACCAGGGAGGCTGGCTTCTGGTCCTACTACGAAGTAAGCGGAGAGCAACAAGTCACTCACAGCAAACATCACTAACATACTTTACGCTAGTGACTACTAGCTATTATTAACATACTTTACTCTAGTGACTACTAGCTATTACTAACATACTTTATCTTAGTGACTACTAGTTATTACTAACATACTTTACTCCAGTGACAACTAGCTATTCCTGACATACTTTACTCCAATGACTACTAGCTATTACTAACATACTTTGCTCTAGTGACTACTAGTTATCAAAAACTGAATTCCAATTTTTTAAAACTCTGTATTTTTCCAGATCTGCTCTTTCCTTCATGGAACCAACCTTCAATGGATTGAGGAGCAGAAGGTTCCCTTTGCCACCAAGGGGAATGAGTGGGTGGGGTTTGACACCAAAGAGAGCTATGACACCAAGGTAGCACCTTCATCCATCAAAACCAGTTACTTTATTACTAGAAAAATATTAGAATTTTAGCCGTATAAACCACATGGTCCTGCCCTGACAAGCCCAGTGAGTTTGAATAGAACCTTTTCATTCGTTTGCTACTGGTCTCATCAAAAAAGGATACTATGTTATTTACAGTAGCTGTAATGACAGTCTGGAGCCAGGATCAGGGGGAAATCAATGCTATTTACACAAGGGCTTCTACACTGAACTCCACTGTAAAATTTTCCTCAGTGGTGCAGACAGTTAAGCAAACAAATGGCTTTATTGTATTACAAACTGACCACAGCGTGTACTGTGATGGGCTGTCAGGGAAGTCTAATGTATGAGTATGAACATTCCTGGACAGTATGGTTACAAAACAAGAACCAAACAATAAATAGAAAAATAGTGCTTTCCTTCAGAAAAAATAATAGGAAAACGATCTACAGCTGCCCGTGTACTGGGAATTCTGTCCCACTGCAGACACCAGTGCCTGATTACCTGGAGTGTCAGTAGACACAGAGTCTGGCTTCTCTCACCATGCGTGTGCGACATTTCCCAGACCTCTGCCAACTAACAGGACCATTTTTCTTGAATATGCTTTGACTTCTAACTACATCCGTGCCTCCAAGCCCAGTAAAAGGTTATTCCACAGTAAAAGGTTAATGATAATTTAGTATCTATTTGCATCAGTACACTAATTACAACTCTTTTACAGGTTCGCTATCTTAAGGACAGTCATTTTGGAGGGGCTTTCGTTTGGGCTGTTGACCTGGATGACTTTGCGGGGCAGTTCTGCGGACAGGGGCCCTATCCTCTGATCAACCACTTGCGCAATCTTCTTAACACAGGTAAAACAGCACCATCCATGAAAAGGTTTCTTAGCTGGAAATGGAGCATTTTGTGAAACTGCAGGAAATTGACAGAACCCCCTCCCCCCCCATCCGTGAATCCATCTTCCAATCATTTACTCAGTACAGGGTCACCATGGACCTGAAGTCTGTTGCAGGCAACAGAGGCAGAGAATAGACTAAACAGGATGCCACACACATGCACAATGGATAACTTAGAGGCATCACCTAACTGCATGTCTGTAGACTGTAGGGATGAGCGGCACTATGCTAGGAAAGCTTTCGATTGATCATCAACGCTGAACTGATTGAGTGTGGTGGCATCGAGGGCAGGACTTATCACCTAAAGCCTCCAGGTTTAAATTTGTGGGAATTTTGTTCTTGCTGTGTGTGAGTTCAATTCTGCAGTGCATGCAGTTGGATCAACGACTGTAAACGGCCCTTACATATGTGTCATTACGTTGCATATCAACTTAATCCTGATTGGTCAGTTACCTCATGTCATGCCTGAATTGGTGGGAGGTTCATGTCACTTTGCTCATTATGATACTGTGATGCACCTTGAGTGTTAAACATTAATCCTTTGGTAGCCTGCCTTACTTTACTTACAGTTTCACCATTTTGTGAAATTCTGTTTTAACAGAGCTGCCCGTCCTGCCAAGCCCAGCTCCAGTCACAAGCGCTCCCAGCAAACCCTTACCTACCGCTGCTCCCCCCCCACCAGAAAGTGGCTTCTGCGCAGGCAAACATGACGGACTCTACGCTAACGTAGAGGACCCCTCCACTTTTTACCAGTGCTCGGGCGGACACACCACCCTCCATACTTGTAATGATGACCTGGTTTTCAATGAATCATGCAGCTGCTGTGACTGGAGAAAGAATTAAAATATTAACCAAATAAACTCATATGGCAGCATAAAACTGCATCTGTACTTCTTTTACCAAACCAGGTATCCCATACAACATGCGCTACTTTGTGACGCTCATCAAATCATTCTGTGGCTTCAGTGGTTCACTGACTTGAGGTACAGAACAGTCCTGTATGTAATTACTTTTATTACCATTGTATTACTTTTATGTATTATTGGTCCTACAAATTCAACTTAATAAAACAGGATTCCCCAGTTCCTGTGCTGCAGAGCCAGAATCCAACACAGTTTGCATATCTCCCTGTTCAAACAGCTTCTAAGCCTGGCAATTAGCTGATTTAGACGTGTCTGAGCAGGGAAACCTGCAAACTGTGTTGAATTCTGGCTCTGCAGCACAGGAACTGGGGAACCCTTGAGTTACGAAACTGAACTTAGAAAGTAAATCACTGAAACAAATCTCGCTTTCTTTTAATCCGCTTCTTTCATAAGAATAATAAAGCGTACATGATGTGTGCCTCAGGGGAGTAAAATGTTTTGGAGGACTTCTCAAAGAATTTCTCTTATGACACGCAAGATGAAGTTCAGGCATACTCTCGGTCAAGTTCGCAGGCCGTATTACACCTCTACAATACTACAGATCACAAGAGCAGCAAAGCAACATTCAGGGGACGTCTTAGAGCTCCCAAGGACTTGTGTAGGTACCAGAATCACATCTTCTACATGCCCAAAATTTCTGTTCCATCGGTTACTCTCCTGATCACACGCCACCACCACACTCTATGCTTTTCAGCAAATCTTCATTGATTAGCTGAAAGCAGCCATCATCTCCTCCATTCTCCTCTCTTTCTTGCTTGCTTTCCATCCTCTGTTTCACCTTGTTTCATGTACCATTTTGTATTAATGATGAAATGATGGATTGCCTCACACTCTTGTCAAGTGCCTTGGGGCAACTAAAATTCATATATTGTCTTAGTCTTGTCTTTTATTGCATCATTTTTACGCAACTGTGGTAGAATTTCATGGTGTTTCTCGCAACCCGTGCCAATAAAACTTGAAAAATCTGAAACTTTAATTCCATAACTCAGAAAGTTTTCAAGTTTTGGAATGTACTTGCGGTAGAGTTGTAAACATGTTTTTGTTAAAATAAAATGTTGGCATTATTTAATTCTTAAAGTCACAGGAAATGGGTGAAGGTCATGCCAAGGTATTCAAGTTTTGCTTTTCAGAGAGCGTGAGAAATATATTTTTTTAATTATTAATTCGCACACCAATATAATTTTTACATTTTTATTACAAGCATGGGATAGTGAATTAGTTCGTATTCTTCCACTTATTCAACCTTTACTATCAAGCTCAAAGGACAAGACTTCTGTGAATATTAATGCAGCTCATACTACTGATTATCTGCTGAAGTCTGTGAAGGTCTCTCTGTACAGAGCTAGAAAGTAATGATATAATCTTGATTACACCATGAGTTATTCTACTTTGTACTTTTAATACTTCTGTGATTCGCAATCGGAACCGGAACAAATGAACCTTGGGTAGTAATTTGTTGGCTCCTCCCCAGCCTCTGTGTAACAAAAGCACAGACTGTCTATAAATGGAATGGCGATCAAAGTTTCTGCGATTGTCACACCAGACATAATAATAAATAATAATTACTACAATGTTGTGCAGCAAATTACACAAAACAAGAACAGCAAAGCAACGTTCAGGGGGAAATCTTAGAGCTCCCAAGGACTTGTCAGACAAAAAATCAAAAGGAAAAAAAAGTCAGACTGATGGCAAAACAAAACATGAACACTGGTCATGTGCAATTAAAATCATCTGTGAAATAGGATGAATGTGCAATATCCTAACTGTGCAACAGGATAAGATGTGCAATAGTCTATATGTGCAATATTATATATGGGCAACATCTGCCTTCTATGCAGCTATACAATAATATGCAGTACTTATTGTATTCATTTATAAAGTTTTTTCGTAGGTCGTTCTTGATCAGTACTTATATTTAAATTTCTTTCCTTTTGTGTAGATATTACCATCTTTTTCTGTAAATAAATGTTCTATTTACTTGACTCTGAGAGAGCTCCACACAAGAATTCCAATGTGCCTGGAATGTTGGTTTTATGAACAAATGGCAAATAAAAATCTTGTATTTCACATCTCGTTGTGTAAGCACCAGAATCACCAGAATCTTCCACATGCCCAAAGCACCCTCTACAGCAGTGTGTGTCTTTGGTGAGTGGTGTGATGCCTCTCCTCAGCCACGGTTTGGGGATTCAACACTGGAGTCAGCTGGTATTACCTAAGAGGATATCTGCTGTCTCCCAATAACCAGCCACCAGAAAAAACACCATCCTTTGCCATCTGACACACTCCAAAGCTAGACCAGATATAAGCACCATCTGTACTCCTAGACCATTTGGCGACAATGTCTGTAAAATGTCCTTGATGGCTGCATATCACCTGGACATTTAGGCCTAGTGTCAAGAACCCTTTTCCACAGGCACAGGTGGGATTCAAGGGGCTACAAATACTGTATGAATAGGGTTGAGCATAAACAAACAGGAACTGTAAATAAACAAGATTGCATGGGATCAAAGTGTGAGGAATGTAACAAGAACAGGCACAGGCAACACAAGGGAATGACTGGACTGGGGAATGCAGAACTGGAAAGCAGTCATACACATGATAGGCAAGCCCAAGAACAACATAGAAAATAAAGACTGGGTTGGAGCACTCACAAATTTACAAGCAAGATTATGAACTACTCTAGTTACCAAGGGATTCAAGAAACACATAATTAATGATTGATCTTAAGAGCTAGATAACGAAGTACTTAGTGTTACAAAGCTTTCGGGAAATGCGTGCCTGTTTAGTTGCCTTCCATTCCCTTTCATGATGTTGCTCCTCCAGCAAATTGCAGAACAGTAGGTTGCTACACACATTGAAAGACTGTAGCCTTCTCAAAATAGCCTGATCTGGCCTTGCTTATATAGAGAGGAGTGTTTCTCAATCTGGTCCTTGGGGACCCCTAGGTAGTCCATGTTTCTGCTCCACCCCAGCTACAGGGGGAGCAAAAATGTGGATTGTCTGGCAGGGAGCTGGGAGGGAGCAAAAAAAGTGGACGTGCTGGGGGGTCCCTGAGGACTACCTGTACAGTTTGGTAAAAAGGGAATTCCTTTGTTGTATCACCATCTAGTGCCATGCATTTAGCATTCCATCAAAATAAATCATCTTGCACCTGAGAGAAACAGAGATAGGGTTGCCAGCTCTTGCGCATCTGATGGGACACTCATGCTTTTTGACTCTCAGACTCACTCAGGAAATCTCACGGCAAATCTATATTAATCCATCATAAACCTAAAATTATCAAAAGCACCGGGATAGTTTGCAAACCCTACAGACTATTTACAAGGTAATAAAACTGTTAAATGCATGTAAATGAGCATGCACACTTGTCTTGAATTGAAAATCTCATGCCAGCAAGTTGACAACCCTGTAGAGATTTAAAGATACATAACAGATATAGTAACAAATATAAGAACTACTTGGGATAAAAGTTGCATCATGATTCATTAATGATAAACAAACATGAGATCAGTATTTAACTTGTGTTATTCCTGACTTGTTCCTTCAGTAGTTCCTTAGTAGTTCACAAGGGTTTACACAATTAACAGATATAGTAACAAATATAGTAACTGCCTGAGATAAAACAAACATCACGATTCATTAAAAATGAATTAACATGACATCAGTATTTAAGACTTAGTTTGTGGATGATACACTAAGTAACAGATTACCTCCATATTATTATTATCACTATTATTATTAAGACTCATCTAATTACATTCTTCTACTTCTTAGTGGGCTTCGTACAAAAGAATGTGAAACCTCTTCTGGCAGGGCTGGACTGGCCATCGGGCTTACCCAACCATGGGGGACCCCGAAATCCAAGGCCGAAACTTAATCCCAGTTCAGCCCTGCTCCTGGCTTGTTATAAACATGCATGTTTACATGGCAGGGGTAGCGCTATGCTCAGCTGGCTCATTCAACTACTGTTCACCTACCCTATCACACCTGATATTTTCAAATGAATAGCTTAGCGGATACCTGCTGACTCCTGATATCACTTTATCAGGGACATCTATACCACTGATCACCTCACTGCCATCTGCACTGAGACTTAAATGTGGACTTAAAATCTGGACTGTGTAAATTAGGATTTTTTTTTGCCGTCTTATTCACTGGGGCCATTCCTGAGCTCCTGAAACCGCGGTTCAGTGGATGAGTGAAACTGATGTATACAAAGTGTATGGCTTTGTACAACATGCCAGCAACTATGTTATATAATCATCCTCATACTGAAAATGGCTTATTTGCTACTAAGTGTCATGCCAGTACAAAGAGGATTTTGCAGGGCTAGAGCAGTCTTTCCCAAACCAGTCCTTGGGGCGCTCAGTCGATCCACATTTTTGCTCCCGCTCAGCTCCCTGCCAGATAGATCACATTTTTGCTCCCTCCCAGCTCCCTACCAGACAGTCCACATTTTTGCTCCCTCCTAGCTCCCTACCAGACAGTCCACATTTTTGCTCCCTCCTAGCTCCCTACCAGACAGTCCACATTTTTGCTCTACCAGGAGCTGGGAGGGAGAAAAATGTGGACTGTCTATGGGTCTCTGTGTGTGACACATCTGTGTGTGTCTGCCCTGCCATGGACTGCAATGCAGTGCAGGCCGTTCCCCTACATGGTGCTCAGTGCTGCCTTGGTTACTTGGATAAGTAGACGAGTGGATAATGACAGGTTGCATTTCACAAACTGTGATGCATCCTGTTCCACAAGTCGCAGACGGTGGGGAGACTCTAGCCTCCACTGTGACCCTCACATATTTAGAGGATGGCATTGCAGAATGTTCAATATATACTTTTGTCACAAGATATTACTACCAATGTTCTATATTCTATCTATGCAAAACTTTTATCATTTATGAACCAAAGAAAATTTTTAGCAGAAGAACCAGGCTATCCCCAATACTGAATTTGCATACTTTACACCTAAAAGCCCACCAGAATTTGTTCATTTTTAATTGACCTAATTTAACCAAAAGCATCTGCAAGTGTATGTACACAAGGGGTGGTGAGTGGCTCGAGGGACTAAGCCTCTGTGTTTGTGATCAGAAAGTTGCTGGTTTGAGTCCTGATCTCAGCAGAATAGCAAAATATCTATCGGCTTTGGAGCAATGCACTGTAACTCCCCAAACTCTGTCCCATAGAGAGCATGATGGGGCAAGCAAAATACAGCATTCCAGTACACTAATGCAAAGGGAAAATAAATGATCATTTCAGATTTGGAAGTTAAAGAATTGTTTTGGTTAATTTGGATTTTTAGGTAAATTGTGGATTCCATTATTACATTTTGGATTTTTCAAGTTTGAAAATAAGTTATTTATACTAACAATCCCCTAATACAAGGAGGTGTATAAGGTAGGCCGCCCCTGGTCTGTAACTAGATCAAGCAGGGGTGTCACTGCTTGGAATCATGCAGATTTGCTGTGAGATTTCTGGAGTATGAGAGTCTGAAAGTGTATGTGTCACACCAGATGTGTGTGAGTTGGCAACCCTGATGTACAGGTGAGTACAAAATGGAAAAAAAAAATCAAAAATAGAAAAATTTTATGCAAACAAATACATATAAAACAAGGCAAGTACTGATTAATAAAGGTTATTATACAATGAACCTCTATGAACTGTACTACTTAAAATTTCTTAGAAGCAGTAGAAAAAATATAAAATATAAACAAATTACTGCTACCAACATGAATGATATACATTATAAGTTGAAATGCAGGCAAAAATGTCCATGTGGTATTTTGAGTCTCTTATCAGGGAGTCAGACCAGACCCTGACAGCCACAGGTGTCAGTAGGATCTGAAGAGACCAGGGACCTGGGGGCTGTCACTTTCAAACTGAAGAAATGGGGGACGCCACTCCATGATAAAATTTGCGGGGTAGGACTCCCTAGATATGTGAAATATGGGACAGATGCAACTGGGCGGGGGGCGCTAAAACTGGCAGGAGATACTGGTAGGACTTGTTAACCGGGGGGGGCTCAGTAATTTATTATACCATTTATGTTTAGTTTTACGATTCTTAAGTGCATAGAGGCTTACATCCTACCCTGGCAGGATTCTCGGGCCATAACAGGCCTGAGGCTTACGGGTTTATGATCTTCATCACATCTTACGAAATACTAACTACTTACTAAATACGGACAAGTGGCTGTCATTTAGTTAGTTTATTAAAACACAATCAAGAGAGGCCAGGAGTAAATAGAATTCCGAACACAAAGTGAATGTCAATTCACTAAAGACAGACCTTATACCTTAATCAAAACCAATAGTTTCAGCCTTTGTGGCTAAATAACTTGTACTTTATATAACTTACACAATATAAATTATATATAGTTACATTTGTTTTTAAGCATATCTAATATTTTCCTGTAATAAAAGTTTGACAAAGCACGTGCATCGTTTATTTATTTATTTATTTATTTATTTTTTTGAATCAATCCGAGGGTGGCCCCAAACATCTGGCCTGTAGTGTATATGTCCATGTTTTACTATACGTTTGTTTCGCTGTCTGAAAGAAAAAAAACTCAATGGCACTGTTTGCTGTTGCTCCCCCTTGAAAAACATGAACCTTGGTTCCACTCAGAGCATGTGAGCGGCACGGGAGGATTTAGGCCAGAGCAGGAGCGAGTGGGGGAGGATTTAGGCTGGAGCGGGAGCGAATGCGGGAGGATTTAGGCCGCTCCGTGTCGCTCCAGTTTGGCAAGGTATGCAAGAAATCTCACAGCAAATCTATATTATTCCTTTACAAACCTACAATTAGCTACATCAAAACTGTGGTCTGGTCTGCAAGCACTACATACTATTTACAACCCAGATGGCATATATCATGTTATTGTTTCAACGTTGAAGTATAGTGAAATGCATTGAATTATAGTCAGTGAAAAATTGATGGTGGCAAAACCTTGACTCAATGTTGATATAAAGTGACATTTTCAGCATTGAAATTAAGATGCTGAGTCAACATCGATATTACTGAAAATATTCAACATTGAATCAATGGATAAAGAAGTTGCCAAACAAGTGTTGAAACAACATGGAATCCTTATCACAAATGGTTGATTTTTCATTGTTGGATAGATGGCCTTTTCAACGAGCAAAATCAATGCTAAATCAACATTGAAGATCAACGGTATTGTATCAACCTCTTTGTCTGATATGGAATCAATGTCATTTCAACATACGTGTGCTATCTGGGAAGGTAATCAAACTATTACATACATATAAATGTGTTTTCAGGCTTGTTTCGAATAGAAAATCCCATGCCAGACAGCTAACCAAAGTTGACAACCCACTGACATTATGAAATAAGTCATTTCTGCTTTGATGTGGATTTGGTTGCTCAGTTATTTTGATGCCAGGCTACAGTTAAAGATGAAAATACAATGCAGATTGTTTTCTTCTTTGGAGTGAGCGGTAAGTGATTTATATATTAAGAGAGGGGAGCAACAGTTGCCAAGTCCAGCAAACATCTCCAGTCCCAGGTCTGTTTAAAATCCGCCAAACGGAAGCTGAAAGTAGCGCAATATTTGAAATGCCAGTACTGTATATCAAAGAAATAACCAGTATTTTGCATGCTGATCACATTCAAATGCTTAACATTTTAAAACCACAGTTAAACACAATGACGTCACCTAGACGGACTTTGGTTTCCAATAGAAAAACACATTCACACGAGTGTAACGGTTTATTACCTTGTAAATAGTGCGTTGGGTTTGAAAACTACCACGTACAACGCTGCTGATGGAGTTAATTTTAGATTTATAATGGAATCAGATAGATTTGCCGTAACGCTGCTTGCGTGGGAGTCTGAAAGCGTGAGTGTCACGCCAGATGCGTGAGAGTTGGTGGCCCTGCTTTCCGTGTGTGTCTGTCTGACTTTCAGCGATTCAGCATAATTTATAGTCCGCTGCCGTGGAACATTATGAAAAGACCCCGAAAACCCGCGACCTTCCAATATTTACCCGCAACGGGAAAAACGCGGAACTGGCAACTCCGGAGCGGTGGGCTGGGAGCGGGAGAGCCGGGGCCAGCGTACCGCACCACTCCGCTCGTATGCTCTGGTTCCGCTACACCTCTCAACCTGGGATTTCTTGTGCTTCGTGCCCCCCCGCAGTGCCACGGCGTCCCACACCATTTGAGAATCGCTCTCACCTTTTTGTGTCACTGCGTTAAAGCAATAAAATTGATAATAATCGTAGCACTACTAAGGTCGTGGGGAAGGTAGCACTGGGTCCGTGTATGTATTTCTCAAACTGAGAACATGGTTATTAAAACACCTGAGCTGAACAAATTATGGGGCTCGTTCGGATTCATTTGGAGCTTCATCCCCAAATGGCCAAGGATAGCGACACACCTGCTGACAACCATATTATTCAGCCGGGGATTACGATCAGTTTTCACATTTTCAAGTTTTTACAAGTGTTAATAATAGCTTTTGTCATAAAAAAAAAAATCTCACCAATCTCGATTTTCAAGTATTGTTTTCGTGACCAGTCTCGATTGTCAAGTAGCCTATATATTGTTTTCGTGACCAGTCTCGATTGTCAAGTAGCCTATATATTGTTTTCGCGACCAGTCTCCATTTTCAGGTGTTGTTTTCGTAACCAATCTCAATTTTGAACTATATATATTGTTTTCGTGACACGCAGTCTCCATTTTCAAGTATTTTTTTCGTGACCAATCTCGATTTTAAAGTATGTATTGTTTTCGTGATCAATCTCGATTTTGAAGTATATGTTGTTTTTGTGACCAATCTCGATTTTCAGGTATTGTTTTCGTGATAACAGAAGACTGAGGAAGGGAACCACGTTTCTATTCACACCCTGCCTGTCTGATGAGACAGCGCAAGTAAGGATATAAAAGAGAGGTCAGTGATGTCTATGTTTTTGTGAAATGGTGACGCCAAGGTGAAAATAGCTTTCGTTCTGCAGAGAATCACTGGGAATTCACCAGATAATCCGTGATCAGTAGGCCTATAATAGGTTACATGCATGTGAATTAATTAATGACTTAATATATAAATTGAAATGATTATTCTAGAAGCTGAAATGGGTTTCTGCTTTCCAGCAGTGCAGCATTATGCAGGCTATTGTTGCTAAATGCAGCTTTGTAATAGTGGTGCATGATGCAATAGTTTTTGTAAAACCACAAAAAAAACTCATTTCCCTGAATGACAGTCACATTAGTTTCCTTCTTTCTTTAGCACAACACATGACATCATCCTGGTCATAACTTATAAAAGTCGGTACCTAAACATCGGACATGAGACTACCCAGGTTAATGCATCACTCATTTAAAGTCAGGCCAAT
>JAODLC010000113.1:1401495-1415293 GCA_026781145.1 Hippopotamyrus pictus
TAGAACAATTTCCAACACAAACTAGATTTAAGTTTAACGTATCTTAGAATTTCAGTCAAAATGTATCGCGTCAGCAGGTATTAGCAGCATCAGGCCAAAGTGAGTGGGGGGTGTATGAGCTTAGGGCCCCTTCACAGTGAACCACACCACCGTCACCCCTAATTGTCAGCAGCGTCACACCTCGCTGACACAGCGGCGGAGCGTCGGCACCCCCCCCGCGCGCGTCACAGCTCGTGCAGGCGGCCGTGGGGCTCCGGCAGCTTCCTGACGTCACAGTTCTGGATGAACTCGAAGTAGAAAATCACAGTGTCTTCGTAATTCTTCGTGCCGATTCTCTCGTTCACGCCATGAAACCTGGTCACGAGAGAGGTACTCAATAATGAGAATGAATGGCCGGGACTCCACCCTAGATCACAACAATGAAGACTGGGAATTATGTAAAAACCTTGAACATATACAAGAATAAAACACTAATTAGAATTTCAGTCTGCCTGGCTATCCGTCACTTCCACTGTCTACTAATACTGGCACATCAACCCGAAAATCTATGCAATTGCCTTGTATTGGTTATAATCGTATTAATCATATTACAATTGGTTATAATAATATAATAAGCTGTTGAAACGTAAATGGATAAGTGGTGGTCGTGATTATCACGATCATTCGGACATGGTGTGAAACAATCAGTCTCATTGCTGAAAACACATAAATACCGCGATCACATTCGTGCGCAACATAACATAATGGATGCGCTGGCATTGTTAGAAGATTACGCCAATGGCAGAATTAGAAGGGAACAGGTGTTCAGGGACCATGAAGATTTTTTGGCCCGTGATGATGACTGGCTCATAAGCCGACTTAGATTACCAAGATGTGCGCTTTTGGAGTTATGTGCTGAACTGGGTCCAATGTTAGAGAGACCAACCCGACAGAACCGCGCAATCCCAGTAGAAATACAGGTACTGACTACCCTGGGGTTCTTTGCAACTGCATGGCTGTTACCAGCGGGAATTAGCTGACAGGTATATGTTATAATTAACGATAAAATTGTGAATTTGTGCTAAAGCTTGTTTAGGAAATACAATAATAATCTATCGATACATCCATCCATTTTCCAAACCACTTATCCTTGTGTTTAATTGTATTCTAGGTCTGTGATATCACAACCATCACTAAGTTCAATAATACCTGTCGTTTTGGATGGGATTATTAAAATGACTAGTAGATACGTTAAATTCCCTTTCACTGTGGGAGAACAAGCCAACATCAACAGGTAATTTGCAGCAATGTCCGGTTTCCCAAATGCAATCAGCGCAATTGACTGCACTCACGTTGCAATGGGGGCTCCATATGAAAAACGAATTTATTTACGTGAATAGAAAACATGTGCATTCTATTAACATGCAAGTTATTTGTGAAGCTGATGTTCCTGACAAACGTGGTTGCACGATGACCTGGTTCAACACATGACTTGTTTATCCTGGAACACAGCAGAGTAGGGGGCAGACTGCGGGCTGGCGCTGCACGCGATGACTGGCTTCTTGGTAAGGTGACAAAAACATTGTGTAACTGATAACTCTTCATTGTTAATGCATTGAATCGTTCTGTTGTGAAATGCAGGTGACAGCGGCTACCCTCTGAATCACTGGCTCCTCGCCCCCCTTTCAAACCCCCAGAGCGCACAGGAAAATCGTTATAACGATGCTCACGCTCGTGCGCGCACCGTTGTGGAGCGTGCGATCGGCCTACTGGAATGCAGATGGCGATGTTTAGATGCATCAGGCGGCCGGTTGTTATACGTATGGGTCCTGCTTCCGCCACCGTGAAAAAAAAATATGTATAATTTATGTCGAAATTTTGAGATAACATCTCGAGATAACCAAGTCGAAATTTTGACTTAAATTATATATTTTTTTTCCACGGTGGTAGAAATGGGCTCCATACCCACAAGCACGTCTATCTCAGTTTCAGAAAAATTACTCTTCTTACTTTTTTCACTGACCATGTATGACTGAACGGGGACGTGTAGAGGGTGGAATATGCGGCAAATCCACATGTGTGCAATCCCAGGTAGTGTGCAATTTATAAAGCGTATACTGCTTGGAGGTGTGCGTGCGCACATTTTCATAAATCTGACTTGTTCTTTGCGCAAGTCATTTTCATCTTTTGAGCAGACGTACACTTTTAGTATGAGTTCTACGCAAAGTTTTATAAATGAGACCCCAGGAATCATTCTTGTAGCCAAAAAGGTGTCTTTTACAGGGGCTTTAGTACTATCTATACATCTATGTTGTTCTACTGGGAGCTGAGCAGAAAATACCAGCACAAACATGTGCACCCAATGCTTGGTGTGAGGAGTTTGGTACAAGAAAATTGTTCCTACATTAAACTGCTCACTGCAAAGTCTGTGGATTATCTTCAGTAACTGGGTCATGGTTTCTGGTCAGATTTTTCAGGTTTGGATTTTTCAAATGTACTTTTTTGCCGCTTTTATCACCACAGAAAGAACGCCATTCGCTCCCATTACATTCAAGAGAAGCCCGACATTTCCAGTAACTCCAAAATGAGAACACGTTTTGTGGATAAAAAGAAGTAAAGCCCCTTTAAAACACACCTTTTTTAGTTTGGGGGTGAACTGCCCGTTTAAAATGAAATAATAATGTCTTCCAGTCCACAACACTAACCTCTTTGTGTCCCCTGGCTTAAACCAGACAGGGGCAAAGCGGTAGATGTTTTTGGTCAGCGTAGTGTAATGACGACTGTCTGTGTTTCCGATGCACAACCCTAGACAAAAAAAAAAAAAAGTGCAGTGACCATGGATACGAGTTAGAACTCTGCTGTTCAGATTTAACGTACCATAGGAGAGGCAGAGCAGCAGCTCGGATCTCTAGGCAGTGTTACCTGGGGCCACAGCCACATGTGGGAACATAATCAGCACCGTTTTCTTGATCAGCTGGTACCCAAAGGACTCGTCGCCGTAGGGGCTTACGGGCAGCGGGTCAAATCCATCCACCAGCTCGATATTCACTCGCTCGTCGTCCACCATCCCGTTGATTAGCTCTAGTACCTAGGATGGAAAGCTGAACGTCATCTGCTCGTGTGTCCTTCTGCTAGCCGACACTTTCTCAGACCGACTGTCCACACATGATACAAAGAGAAATATAGTCCATCACGGTCAGTATCACGTAGATGAAAACAGACACCATTGGTTTAACAGCATTTTAGCGAATACCTGATATTACATTACATTTAGGTTCAATGGACGCTGTGTGGTGTTAAAGAGAAGCAAGTGGAGCCACGGGTGCAGACAGGATATTAGGAAAACTTTAAGAAAGAGTAACAATGTACAAGAATCCAATTTCATTTTCATTATCCCATTAATTTGCCTGGTTCAGGGGTTTGAAACTCTTCTTTTGAAGCAGGATTTCAATATCAGCCCTTACCTGAAATGCTTGGACACAGAAACACCACCTTCACGCATCAAAGCTCTCGGGTGCCTTTCCCGCCATTCTCGAGTCTCCAGTTATCCCACTTAATGAATTATCTTACCCTGTGGAACATCTATGGAACTCTGCCTTAACTCATCCCATCGACATTTTTGTTCCCACCCCCTAATCCAGCAGTGATGCGGAAGATGGGGGGGGCTACTCACCTCCTGTACGGTCTGTGCAGGGTGGATGCGGAAATTCACAAACGCCTCTGCATATGGAGGTATGATGTTAACCTGTAAAGAATGGAAATCAGAATGGAATGGAATCACCACCGACCCCTGACAATACACACAAGGATTATTTTCGTGCCGGCAAACAAAGGCCAGAATCATGGATATGAAGAAGGTCTCCTGAAATTTATTTACCCATGCGTGAGCAAGTGCTCTTCTGAATAAACGGATGTTAGATATCTCAAAACCAGCTTGATCTGTGAACAGCCATAATTACTACAGCCTGGAATTTGAGAGGATGGAAAATAAAACTTTCTATACACCAGACTAAATTTTTGTCAAACAAAAAAACAGGAAGATGTCAAAAGAGTCAGGCTTAAGGACTCTTTTAAACTATAAACTTTAGATTAAACAGAGGTTACCGGTAACAGTAAATAGGTAAACAAGAGTAACAAATATGAAGAAATAACTGGTATGTGGTAAGAGGGTTATTAACAATGAACACGTGCAAATTTCAGACAAATACAATGTAGCACCTTAACCCCTCCATGGAACATGGAGACAGCAGTGGTCGTGCGGACAAAAGCATTCATTTCCGGCCTCCTTTCCATTATCCTGCAGAGACAAGAAAGCCAGAGAGGTTAGTGAAGAAGCACATCAGAAAAAGATGACACCATTCCATGTGAAACTGTAATCACCTTCCAAGCAGGGGAGAAAACAGCCACAAGTTGGACATGATAAACTTCAGCGGGAGGGCAAACTGTTAAGAGAAACCACAGTGAGTGACTGTAGAGCAGACAGGCAAATACAAAGCAGGCCCCTCACAGTCCGGTGATAGAGCGTAAATCTGTCAGTCAGAAATCTGCCATTATCATTGTGGACAGCTGAGATAGGGGCTCAGGACCTCAGGTGAAAAGCCTGACCTTGTACGCAAGATGCTCGAACGTGCTGCGCTCGGGCCCGTAGCCAAACAACATAGGCATGGGATTCTTCTCGAGTCTGGGAAAACACACGGCTTTCAGCCATGAAGTCATTCCGAGGAAATGGCGCCCTCTACAGCTTCAACTGCTATTAAATATGTACACCTTAGAGAATAATAATAGATAACCTTAGATGGTGATAATAAATAATAATAATAATAATAATAATAATCAGGGACAGATAACTGGCACGCAAGTACGAATTCACCTTCAAAAACAATACATGCGACAATCGATTGTGGTAACAGTGTAAATGCATAGTTATTTTATGTGCATTTGTGCTGATATGAAAAAATATATAATGCATTTTAATCTTTATATGCTAACTCTACTTCATTTGCGGTATACAGGTTAAATGCAAGGTATATTATTCTCATAACGCAAATGCACATAAAATAACTATGCATTTATTAATTGCCACAGGTACCGCTTTTAAAGGTGAATGCGTACTTGCAGTAGCAGTTATGTCCATCCCTGATGATAATAATAATAATAATAACTGGTAAAAATCCAACAGATGAGGAAGACAGGCTGCACAGAGCTCAACCAGACCATAATAAAAAAAACAATATACACCGATGATAAAACAGAGTAAGGTGACAGCAGTAAACTATTCAGTAATAAACAATGCAGTAATAAACAATGTGCCATTTAAAAAAATATATTAATAAACAGCTCAGATCACTGGGATGGCTTCCAAATAAAGGAATCAGTGTTCAATTTAAACAGGCATTTTTAGCAACTTTAGGGTGTGTTTGTCTAACCCTATCCCCTAACATCACCCACTGGGTACATAACTGGACGCCATGGAAACAGACCTAAGGAACCCACTGGGTGTTACCTAGTAACTGCACCAGCAAGGATGCCGATGCTGGTTTCACTGGGAGGCATGGAGGAGTGGCCGGGGAGGGCGCTGACACTGAGCTTCACCGTGGCCTGCCCCTTCTCTGTGACTCCAATTCTGCAGGGGGGGGGGGGCGATCATGCATTATAAACCCGGAACTGCTGGAACAAAAGGCAATCAGAAAGCAAACCTGGCCACTAATTTCACAGCCACATGGGGGACAGTAGCCCACTAGCCATTTCACAGGTTCCATGAAGGTGTTACTAACGCTACCTAGGACCTAAATCCCCAGAGAGCACATGAGGGAGACTCACAGAGCAACTGGCCCCTGCAGGCCACTGATGACTCCATCAAGAACAGCCAGACCCTCATCCAGGACAAAAGCCAGGCTGACCCCTCGCGACTCCAGCAACCTTACAATGTTCTTGGCCCCGTTGTGGCCCCCCACCTGGCACAAACAACATAACACCGCTAACTGTGCTCCAAGTTCAAGAACCACAGTCAGGCCCTTTATAAGTTGTTCTGTATTTGGGGCACATGCTGCCTGTCCCTCTTCATTCCTGCCGACGTGAAATCACACCCCACGATCCCCATTAATGTGGATAAATGCATATTTAAAAACTCTTCCAGTGACCTGCGTCCATGGTTACAGCTGAAATCCTGATGGAGCGACAGCATCGATATTAAAGTTTCATCAGTTTTAAATGCAAATGAAGGGTTGTTATCAGTTAAAGGGTTTGCATTAACTCACTCACCTCTTCATCATGACCCAGTCCAACGTAGAAGCCACGTCTGGGTACGTAACCGCGCTCGATCAAGTACTCCAGTGCCTGCAAAATTCCCTTAATTTACAGACAAAAATGTCCTTGTCAGTCACCGCAACAAATGTATACGGTGGTTTTATCATGAGTTGTACTGTAGTCAATAAGTCTCAATAATAAGAGTCTACACACTGGTTCTAGAAAATTACTTTTGTATGGAAATTGAGGGCAGAGAGGCACAGCACGCCTTCCCGATTCTCCAATAAATGTTTTTCAACCATCGCTGACCACGTGAAAAGCGCCGGCTGATGGAGGCATACACAGCGGGTTCACAGGATGCCCTTGACCGAACGCTGTCTGTCTCTCGCGCCCTGCCCGCCTCACCCACAGCATGCCAATTTGTACCGCTGCCTCCCACTCACAACAGGTGTACGACAACTGAGATCTGAACTGTGACCGAAGCTGTCAGAAGTGACGGGATCGGGCGGTCTATGAAATCCGTGATTACCCAAAGGGAAGCGGCAAAGTAACGCAAACAGAAGGGCGAGACAGACAAGGCAAACAGTCACCAAGGCAGGGGCCAGCAGGCAGGGGCCCGCAGGCAGGGGCCAGCAGGCCTTGTCTCGCCCATCAGCGAGTGTGATCATCACGACTGATAGCGTTGGATGCCCACCACAACGGAATGCTTGTCGTCGATGGTTCCCCGGCCATATATGAACCCGTCTATCTCCTGTCCGGAGAAAGGTGGGGCATCCCACCCGTCGCTCTCCATTGCAGGCACCACATCGATGTGGGCGAGCAGCATGTAAGGCTGTAGGGAGGAGTCCGAGCCTGGCATCCAGAAGAGGTGGCTGTAGTTGGACACCACCTCATGCTTCACCAGAGGAGAAGAGAACACTGCAGGAAACACTGGTGACCAAGAAAAATAGGTCAGCGCCACCTGAACCAGAGCAAATAACACAGCACAGTTTTATTACATGTGGATGGCAAATTGTTTTTCAATACCTGGTGTAAAGTGCTACTGATAAATGCCACCTTATCGTCTAAAGAAGTGCCTCAGTGATTTTCTTCATCGTGATATGTTAATGGGGACTTTTGGAAAGCGGATATCTGCTGACGTCCCCCATATCTTCAAACAACGCAAGACCCAGAGAATGCTCTTATCTCCTTATGACCTCAATCGTGTTAGCAGTACCTCGCCTTTATTACAAGTTAAGCGCTACACGCGTGGACAAGGAGCCGAGGCGTGATCTCGGTCTGCAGCGGGAGGCCGGGCGGCATTGGCGCGGCTCCCACCTCTTTGCAGGAAGCGCCCGAACTCCTGCAGCGCGGTCGTGTTCAGGTCGTTCTCCGCAAATGACACGGTGGGAATCTGGATGGCCTCTTAACGACAGATACATAATCGAGTTAATGCATGTACTCATCCGTCAGAATAGCAATCCAGCCACAATATGTTTGTGCAACATTATCGCAACTCTCAAAGTTACAGTAACCATATTACTGACAATACATTTCGAAGTCGTTTCGTGTTATTTGTTGCGTAGTCTTCAGTGCAAACTTAGCTGTGACAAGTCTAAAATAATGTAACAATCACTGGCTTATCGATTTAAGACTAAAAAGAGTAAGTAACGGGAGTCTACAAAGTGATAAAGTGGAAGCCGTGGTATGTATACTACCTTTCAGATTGCCTAGGAGGTGCTGTCTCTGTGCTGCGCTTATATGCGCTGGGATAATGGCTGTTCTCTCCCATTTTCCGAGCTGAAGCCCGGAATTAACATCCAGTGAAAACGTCCGGATCGTAGCAACAAGTAGCAGGACAACCAAGACCAGAATTAAGCTTAGAAATGCAATTCTCAAAAATACAAGCACCTTCGGTCCCCTAGACTGACCAGTCATATTAGTTCCGCTCGCTGTCGTTCGAATAGCGTGAATAAACCG
This sequence comes from Hippopotamyrus pictus, assembly GCA_026781145.1. Taxonomy (NCBI): domain Eukaryota; kingdom Metazoa; phylum Chordata; class Actinopteri; order Osteoglossiformes; family Mormyridae; genus Hippopotamyrus; species Hippopotamyrus pictus. The sequence continues at coordinate 1,409,680 of JAODLC010000113.1, forward strand.
AGCGACAAGACTTCCGGTTACATGCTTCAAAATAAAAGTGACTTCAACTGTCGATAAATACAATCCCTACCGGTTACACGCTTCGTGGAGTACTGCAGTCAGATGTAACATATTAAAAATGAAACCAAGTAACAGCTTTTCAAAGATGTTTCTACACAAAATAAAAACAAAGGCAGACGACTCGAGGAAAACCTAAAACCTAATCTTAATCTGTGCTCAGTAATTTGAGTAAGGTAGCTGTCAGTTTAGTTCACTTTTATCGTTAATTTCAGCACAATGCTACTGGAATCCATTTACCTGCCGTTTAAGTCTTCCGTGAACATATGCATTTAAAAACATCACATTTGCATGGCGACTATGACTTGTTTTATTGCTTTCTACGGTATCATAATTTAAAAATTCATACTGTAGTAAATACAATGTATTTCTCGGATGGCCCCGTCATTTCCTCCATCTAATCCCTACTCCTTCCACATCCCAACCTGTACAATCTCTAGCCACACCCCAACACACTCTCCACACCACTGCAAAGAAATATTTGTCTCAGCGTAATCAGGTTCCCTAGATCTGCATCTGTGGCTGTCCTTTTATGGGACACAGCTAAGCGTCACTGCTTCCATTCTGGTGTGATTTGTCTCAAATAAACCAGTGCCAAATCATCACCTATACAATGTCCCAAGGGAATTTGAAAAAGATCATTCAATTTTACAGTTAATGTGTTCACAATGTTAATGTATCTTCTGCAACTGCCCCCCTTTCCTTCCTTTGCTGCCACCTAGTGATGCTTCAATTTGGTGTGATTAGCCTCTAAATGAAATTCAATGTAGACCTTCTTCCATATAATTAATTGGCAATACAATCCATCAAATATTTTTTGAGTTTTCACATTCACAAGATTAAGTGTCTTCTCTAATCACCCTTCTTTGCTGCAATAAGGGGTACTGCTTCAGTTTTAGTGTGATTCGTCTCAGAATTTGACCAATTCTAGAACTTCATACACATGTGAAATTTGGAAAGATCAATAATATAGTTTTTGAGTTGTCACACTAATGAAGCGTATGTGGCTGCCCTTCCATTTGCCATCATTATGCGGCCGCAGGTCTGGATCCAGGCACAAGCAAACCAGGCAGCGGCCTAAGGCTAGATTTGCACAAGGAGGTCCAGAGAAAAAGTCATGAAAATCCACATACTCATATCTAACTTATAAATACAATTACTGAAAATAAAAAATTAAATAAAACTATATACAAGATCAATTTCTCCTCCCCATTAAAGCTTTGCCTATAGGGTCCCTAAAAAGGTAGATCCAGCACCGCTTAAATTTTGGTTTTTTGTCTCAAAACGAAAGATCCCAGATCATTCACTATACAATGTTACTGGGCAGTTTGAAAAAGATCTGTGAAACAAGATCAATTATCTTCTGTAGATGGCCCCATCTTACTTTGTTGGCACCTAGTGCTGCGCCTTCAGTTTTGCTGCGATTTGTCTGAAAATTTGATCAGTTCCAGATCTTTACTCATCCAATGCATCTGCAAAGTTTGAAAAGGTTAAAATACTTTGAGTTTTCACACCAAGGTACATGCTTGCAGTGGCAGCAGACGAGTCCGTAAACTAGTAACAACAGTAAAACAAATCTCAACGAGAGATAGTAACATACCCATTTCTGGTCAGCAGAACATTTACGTTATTCAAAATAAGATAGATCTGTTGTTATATCTTACGTTGTGGTTTGTTTTGATGTTGTTGCTTGAAATGAACTGGGGTAAAAAAAAAAAAAAAAAAAAAAATGCTCAAAAAACAAAACCAAATATGTGTCCTAAATCAAATGTAAACTTTGGATTTTGTCTGCATGTTGCATCATTATACTGAAACACACAAGAACACAAGTTAAATCCTTTAATTATGAGTGCTGAAGGTCTTTAGACTAAAATGTATAAGATCACTTTCTCCAGGCTGTGGTTGCTGTTCTGATCTTGAGCTTCCTCTTACCTGCCTAGACAGGACTGCAAACATGACTGTAAATGGACAGCAGTTTGGCTTCTACTATTTACATATAACCACTTCTGGCACAAAGTGAAAACACAGAGACATCATATAAAACAAACTCGTTTTAAATTCAGTATTTACTCATTTCCATTCAACAAAAAAATAAATAAATAAATCCAATTCAAGGATCCCCCTTTCCTTCACATGGAGATTAAGCTTTATAAAAGACAGCCAGTGTTTGTGTATCTGGCGAAATTTTTCCCTTTGTTGCTACGGAAACCAATAGAAAGAGCCAGAAGGAGGTAGCAGAAATTACTCCTCCCCAGAGCCCAAGGGAGGATCCTCTGAGGTGGCAAAGGATGACAGATCCCCTGGCAGCTCTCCCTCACGGCCAGAACGGTCGAGCAGCACAGCGGAGGGACTGTCCAGGGCCCCCTGCATCGCACTGAAAATGAGGTAGAAGAGGAAGGCCACCAAGAGAAAGACCAGCATCTGGATCCACGTCGGCACCAGATGGCGCTGAAGCTCCCGCCGCTCCTTAGTAGCGGGGCTGGACGGGGTGTCAGGGTACTTGAACTGCACGGGCCTCCCTGCCGCCCCTTTTATGGGCCTGCGGCAGGTGGCACTATAGGGCAGGAGGGCACATTGTCAGCACAGCTGCACTACATATCCCATGATGCCTCCCTACAACATGCTAAGGAAGCAGTGTTACCTATTTTGAGAAGCTTGTGTCTGGCCAATCAAGCCCCAATTATTACCTGGATCATAAATGAATTTTTATCACATTTAGTATTAGTCCTTAGACTGTACTTTAAAGATGCGCAAGTTGTAAATTAATATTAAACGTACAATAATTTATTACTTACAGGCAAATTTCTTAAAATGCAAAAATGTGTAAATGGTAAATGTAGGATAATTTCAATCTACCTGTCAAACAAGCCAAACGACCAGAGAAAATGAATCATCGGGTTCAGGAATTACACTGACCTTATTCCAGTGGGAGTCCGTTCTGTCCCAGGAAACATCTCCATCAGAATATCACCCACAGGCTCCTGTGGGACGTGGGGAAAGCAGAGCTAAGCCAGACTGGCAAGCAGTATCTTACTGGCTTACTGAACTAATTCAGTACCAGCAGTAGCATCTACAGCTTTTTCACGGCAAACAATGTCAAGCTGGAATTATACAGGAATACAGAAAAAACCTGCAAAATTCTCTTATTTGATATGTGAAGATGAGACAAATTTACTTTTACAGGAATGTATGCATTATAATTAAAAATAAAGCCATTGAACAAACAGACGTATATGTGGAAACATGCATTTGCCTTGAGTTGAGGTCTGAACACAGATGGTTTAGGACTGAAGGCCGGCGATTTTCTTGTGGCGTTTTTGTCCTTCATCAGGTCCTGTCAATGGCATGAAAACACCAAAAGTAATGCAAATTTTCCTCTCCATTAGCATCACACAGACCTTAAACCCAGGCAAAAAAAAATACAAAAATCCCAATAAAAAATAGGCACATAACCTTAAAGGAATCTGACAGGCTGATTTTGAAAAGAAACTTTCGCGTTTGCTGATTTAGCGAGTTTGTCTGCCTCACGGGCAAAAACAGAGGAGACCGACAAATAAGAATGAGAGGGACCTAAACTGTTCCAGATATCCTTAGTAATATATTCAAAGAAGAAACTGCTGAGGGACAAAAAATGGAGGGAAGAAGTCACAATTACTCCTTTTGCTCAGCTGACAGCTGTACACAAAGTAGCTTAGATTTAACCCACAGTTGAGCTCTCAAGTTAAACACCTTCACGGTTACGACAGCAGAGCTTCTCCTGAAGTAGAAGCTTACGATTCCATGGCCTTAACTACTACAATGTCCAGGGCCTGGAGAAGGTCACATGACAGTTGCCGTGTTGACCAGTACTGACCATTTGGCTGCTGGGTCCCAGTGGCATTTCACTGTTCACACCAACCTTGCTGCCTGTCGCTACTTTGCTGATGTCAGGGCTCCTGCTTTCCAGCTGCAGTTTAGTGGAAAAAATATCCATAAATATCTTCTTTACACCAGGGTTCCCCGATTCCAGTCCTGGGGGGCCAGTCTGCAACACAGTTTGCAGATTGCCCTGCTCAGACACACCTTATTCAGCTCAAGAGCCAATTGTTAGGTTTAGTAGGTGTGTCTGAGCAGAGTGGCCCTCCACAACCCTGCTTTACATCATGGAAATCATAATAATTAATAAAATTTAAAAAGCCTAAGCAGACCAGTCCTTGGAATTCCTCACCACACTCATAGCTTGAAGCTGCAACATTTGTCAGATTTACAGTGACAGTCTTTACATTTGTGCTGCCTTCCCAACCAAACAGAAGCCATACGATATGCACTCTACGCAATGGATGACAACTTCTGTGGAGCCTGAATGGTTAACTTCCAATACACAACAGGTAAAGGTTAGAGTTAGATGAAATCTGTAGAAAGGAACAGGCACATCCATGTGAAGAGGCATCGGTGATTTAGTTAACTCTTAGTGGGAACGGACGTCAAAGGAAGAGGCACTTTCCTCTTCAACCAGTTGAGTGATGCTGAAGGACTGGAAGGTGCAATGGGGGGACCTGAGCTCATCTACAGATGCATGCCGGGGACTCATCTGCAAGGACCGTGTCAGAGGAGAATAGAGGTTTGTATGCTTCCGTTCACATTCAACTGCATAGAGCAGTGCATCAAGAGCGGTTAGAAGAGAACTAATGAGACACCTCTTAGGAGTGAAAGATGTGAAAAGGTGAGGAGAAAGAAGCGGAGAAAAAATATATCATCCAAACTTGCTCAATTATGCAAATAGTATTAAAATGACCCAAGAATTGTTGTCAGAATGATCACAGCCTGGTTCATTAATATTAAACAGGATTCCCCCCACACATTTTTTGTGTTACAGTGCTGAATTTTTATCTCTGTATTTAAGAACTTTATTTATTTATTTATGCCAAATTTGCACTGAAAGGACTGCATCCAATTTCATTGTATTTTGTACGACGACAATAAAGATTCATTCCTTCATTGTGTTACAAGGACAAGCACAAAATAGCCATTAGGTGTGAATAACCCTAACCTGCCTGCCATACAGCAGTATGACTAGGGAAGTTTGGATGAGTCTGCATTTCATTAGTCAGGTAGGGTGCATGTGGTCCCCGCTGCCGTGTCACCCAGGTGACCGTGCGTCCCATTCAGATGAAGGAGGCTTGCTGTGATTGACAGGAACAAAAAAATACCCCTGATGCACTCAGCTCTCTCTGGGGTCTGGACGTCTGGGCCCGGCCCCTCGCTGCACTGCGGCGTGTCAGGCTGATGGGATCCCCCTTTGGGTTTACAGCATGCAAATCCACCATGGGCTCAGAGTCTCTGCACTCCGCGACAGCAGCATATACACACGGCACGCACACACACACACACACACACACACACACACACGCACGCGGCACAAGAGGGGAGGCATGCTGGCTAGATCAGGGTGGCCAATCTTATCCACAAAGGGCCGGTGTGTATGCAGGTTTTCACCACGACTCCCTAATTAGATTACTAATTAGAGGACTGATTGGCTGAAGAGTCCTCGCACCTGGGTTTGAACAGCTGACCTACA
>JAODLC010000113.1:1415393-1487394 GCA_026781145.1 Hippopotamyrus pictus
AGAGTCCTCGCACCTGGGTTTGAACAGCTGACCTACAGGTTATCCCAAAAACCTGCATACACACCGGCCCTTTGCGGGTAAGATCGGCCACCCCTGGTCTAGAGCCTTACACCACACTTTGCAGAATGTGGGTCAGATAAACAATGAGCCAGTGGTAGAAGGTTATCGTGTTACCGACGGCAGCGATGCCACGCCTCAGAGGACGCGCAGTCACGCTATTGTCAAACGGCAGATATCCGGTTCAACATTTAGGGACGAATCAAAGGGCACCATTCACTCTCTCAGTCCATAAAGCAAAATGTGCAACTCTCTCAGGTTTTGCCATTAAGAGAAAGAGATGGTGCAGTCAGGTTATAGCGAAGTTACCATTCCAGAAGTGGGCAAAAAACACTGGGGATAGTATCTGCCATCACCCTGAAAGCGCAGCCCCACCTGTCCAGTAAAAGGAAATGAGCAACTGAGTCCTGCTTCCCCATAATCAGCTCTCAACTTAAGAAACAGATGGACACCAGTACTAAGAGCAAAAGCAATACTTCAGGAAATTAAAAGCTGCCGATTTGACATTCTAGGCCAGTGTTTCCCAATCCGGTCCTCGGGGACACACAGTCAGTCCATGTTTTTGCTTCCTCCGAGATCCCTGCCAGACAGTCCACATTTTCGCTCCCTCCCACTCCTGAGAGTCCACAAGGACCAGACTGGGAAACACTATAGATCTTATTTAACCAGTGATTTCTGATAACAAGAGTGGCAAAAAGCTTTTAAACTTTCAGAACAGCAGCTTTAAGATGGCATAGAAGTATCAAAAGATGCCCTGCTAGGCGTTCTCACCTGGCTGTGTCCCTCTTGGTCCTGCTCCTCGTCAGCCTCCAGGTGGCCCCCTGCATGTACTGAGCCTGAGAGGACGCACAATGACATCATACGGAACCAGCCTTAAAATGCAACACACAATGCTTCTCAAAGGGCTTTGAAACTGCTGAATTGAGACCAACCTGTAATTAGAAATCAGAAAAATGTAATCCAATTAAGGTTTGGTGTACTCATACAAAAACACAATTTCTTATGTATATAATGGATATTTAAACAAAACACTATTATAGCAAAATATATTTGTATACACAAACAATTTTATATAAAAGATTTTCCAATTCCCTGTTTTAGCTGAACAGCTACCTACAAAAACATGCATTGCTTCCAATGGAAAACAAAACAAGAAGGATTTTTCTTCACACCATAATCACGTTCTTCATCATCATCATCATCATCGTCATCATCATCATCCTCCTCGACATCAGAGTACTGGGCTGCATATCCAGCACCATTGAGTGGGGGCTGTGAGACAGGCTTCAGTAATATCCGCAGCTTCTTCTCATACAGAGTTCTGGTGGAAGCTGACACAAACAGATGGAATGCCATAAGCTTCCGAAGAAAATGCTTTGTATTCAACTATTACAATGAATGACAAGCACACACATGAACCGATTCTAATTAACTGAATGTTTGTAGAACAGCGTGTCAAACTTCTGTGTTTTACAATATTCTCCCCAGCATTTGGTCTCTGTGGTATCAGGAGGAAGACAAATCAGCATGGTGGCTCAATTATGAGGGAAAAAAAAAATTCCACTAGATTCACAAGAACACTCAGATTTTAATGGCCAATTCCAACCTTAATGTTTTCATTTAGAATACGCATAAAGCATTTAAACAGGCCCCATGTAAAGAAAAATGGAAGCCAGTAATTCTTTACTTTTCAATTCCTCTCTATACCAGAAAAGTCTGGCTGTGATTATGCTGGTGGCTTAATGGTTTTCTGTAGTAATGCTTCAGTCGTACAATTTGACTGGATATTGGTTCTGATGGATCCAGCACTATCTGGAAGATGTGGGTATGTGTATACCAGTATTAGGGCTAGGCAATTAATTTTTTATTTCAATTACAATTTTAGCCTCCTATGATTATCAAAACAAAATGATGATGATAAAATGATTATTGTGTGACATTTCATGCCACAATAACATTCCCATTCGGAATCCAGGCAGCCTTTTCCAGCCGCGTTTTTCTCATTTTAATTATATTCCGAAATCCACTCTCAAAAAAGACAACTTATCCTACACAAAAATCAATAAATGCAGGATATTTCCAAAGTCAATGAGTTATCCTGTTAAATAATTGTAATTTCACTGCTGACCAAGATAATCAAGTTTATGATTTTTGCCATAAATCAAAAAGCCCTAACCAGTATGTAAGTTCTGCCGTTGAGCCATGTGTCTCACCAACGATGGGCCCAACATTAACACCGTACTGGAGCAGCCTGGCCTTCAGCTCCATGTCAGTCAGCTGGCTCACATCCATCACTTCCAACTCTTTGTCCTGCCCTTCGTCCTGAATGCTGGCTTCTTCCTAAAGGAAACACAGCCAGCGGAAATGTACTGAACAGCTTCCCCTCTAGCACTGAGGAACAACTAAGTGTCACGTCATACGTTTGTGTGTCAGAAGGGTTACATTTCAGGGTCTAGTTTAAAAACATGGATGTGCACATATCGCTGAATAATACTGAGGAGCTTAACATGAAGATTTATGAGGCACATGACCTGAAATGTCACTTAAACAAGAGAAATCCTTTGTGTTCTTCTGGAGTAAAGTGTAAGCAGATGTACCAAGGAGGAGAATTCTGCGACAATACCCAACAAGGACATCTTTAAAGCATCCAATCACACTTAATTATGCAGAACATGCAATCTGAACATGTCTCAAGGACTTGTTTTTAATTTCATGAAGACATTAAAGCTCACATTTACGCCTCTTTAGGCTCCCTGAATGTTCTTTTGTTGCACTTCTGGTCCTTTATTAGGTTCTTGCTTCGTTAGAAGTTATGTAGCTTCTGCTCCAGTCCTGCTTACCCTCGTACCTGGACATTCACTGGAAGCTCAGCCAAGCTTCACTTACGCCTAGTCAACTCGTACCTGGACATTCACTGGAAGCTCAGCCTAGCTTCACTTACGCCTAGTCAACTCATACCTGGACATTCACTGGAAGCTCAGCCTAGCTTCACTTACGCCTAGTCAACTCGTACCTGGACATTCACTGGAAGCTCAGCCTAGCTTCACTTACGCCTAGTCAACTCGTACCTGGACATTCACTGGAAGGTCAGCCTAGCTTCACTTAAGCCTAGTCAACTTCTTGACAGCACATATGTTTGTAATGTGCCATTGCCTCCCTTATACGTCGCTTAGGACAAAGGCGTCTGCCGAGTGTGTCAGTAAGTGAGCGGTCATGAAGTAGAAGTGGAGAGATAGCAGGAATCGGCTTCATGGTGTCGCTGTCCACTGCACCGCAAAACAAATTACTCCAGTGTGTGGGGGGGGGCAGTTATTAAATGATAGGCAAGCCGTGGGCGACAGTGCAGCTTAAAATTAAACAGAACTATAAATAGGGCATCTGTAGGAGGAGCACATGACATCTTACATACCGCCCGCTGCTGACCGCCCATGAACAAGCGAGGGAGCTTATGTGTCACTGAGCAAAATCCAGCAGAATCTGCAGTGTGACCATGAGATTCGCGAAAGTGAAGTTTCTCGGAAAACTTCCGGACTGATGATTCAAAACATTAGAAGTCAGTTTTTAACACAGAATAAAAATTGGTTATCCACTCTAAGATGGCACGCATTGCAAAAAAAAAAAAAAAGACATTACAAAACTTTGCTCTTAACAAATGTGACATCACCTTAAAGAAAGGCACCAGAGGCATCGTGATGGAATGGTCTCCCAGTTTGAGTTGATATTTCATTTCTAGTCAGTGTCTGGAGAATAAGAATGGATAAATATGCAGGAAAATGACAGCCCTCCTGCCAACTGAAAACACTGACTTGGTATAATGTGAAAGCCTAAGTTCAGCTGATTTCAGCACATCTGGGCAATAAAAGCCATCGTTATTTTTATATTTTTATTTAATTATACTGTTTTAGGTCTGCTGCATCTGTGATCATCATTTATACCTTATTGGCTCTACACTTAAAATACTCAGACAAAATTGCATATTCAGATACACTTGATCATTTAAGAGAGTAATTAATAATGGAGGAGGGGGCTCCAAATACGGCCCCTTCTGCCCTGCGCGGTCCAGCCAAGTCGGGGTACTTAAAACCCGACCGGACGTGGTTCCAACGACACAACACTGCAACAGCTGCACGGTTGATCCAAGTCCCTGTCTGCTGACCTCAGCTCCCTTGTAGAAACGCATTTAAAACTTGGCTGAAGTCCCAGGCATCCTGTAAGCTCGGATCATTGCAGTTAAACACTCCCCCCAGCGACATGCTAATAATATCTGCATTGGCGATTCAGAGCTGCGCTTTTTGTGTAGGATAATGCAATAATCCGCCAGCCTGTCACAACGCGACCAACGTTTAGCATTTTGACATCTTACTCACTTAGACGCCCTCAAACAGAAATACACATGGTCAGGGTGGTAAATGTGGGACACAAACATATAAAAATAAATCCATTCATGGACTTAAACGTGGGCCTTCTGAAAATGCCACATGCACCTGTAGTTAGGAAGCAAGTTGCCCAAATAACCCCCCGTTTTCGACAGACGATTGATCTTCCAAGGTTACGAGATGACAGACACCATAATCGATGAAGTCCGAGTCGGATTACACCTTAAACCGAGAAGAGGAGCCACTCACGCCGCTGCCGCCCGCCTGCCCCCTGCCTTCGTCCTCATCGCTTGAGAAGTCGGCGCCCGGCCTGGCGGCGACGTGCCTACGGTAGAGCTCCACGTACGCCACCTTTCCACTGTCCGCGGCAGGCAGCGGCACGCTGTGCGCCGCCAGCTCCGACCGGAGCCTCCGCTTGGAGAGTTGAGCGGGGTCCTCCACGAACGAGGGCATATCGGGGCAGCCTTCAGGCCGGACTACTGCCAGCGATCAGCCCGGGGCGGGGGGGTCTGCTGGCCCTCCGATGGCGCGAGCTTACAGCGCTGTAACGTACTCAACCCCCGCCCCCAAGGCGCTACAGTTTTATTTTTTTTGTTTGTTTGTTGTTTTACTTGTTTTAATGTCCCCACCCAAAAAAAAATCTTTAAAGCAGAATATAATTAATTGTACATAATGACATCTTATATTATTCAATTTAAAGGGCAAATAGTTAAAAAAAGGGGGTTTTGGTGTTAATTTATTGAATTATACGAAGTACATGTGTTCGATTTGATTCTCGGCAAAATCACAGAAAAGTACCGTAACTTGTTGGGGAAAAAACAAGAACAACGACGTAAAAGTGTTAATAGCTTGGAAAGGGAGCGGGCGCGCGCAAACAGGTCGGCGCTACACAGTAACGCAGTTACATCTTGGTTCGCGAGCTACAAGCTGGCTAAACTCTTATATCCTGTAGTATTCATAAACTTTGCAACAAATATGCATTCAAACAGATACGGTGAAATAACCGGTTACATATTATACTGACACAGGCCTAAGTAAGACGCATAAAAACGCCCGAAAATGACTCCGACCTTACTGCTCCAACAGGTGACGCTCCTTCGTCCGCCGAGAAGCTAATTTTCCGGCAAAATCGTGACGTATTTAGCTAGTTACGCGGCATTCCGTGCACTGCTTAATCGCATGAATTTAAAAATAATAGCTTTGTAGGATGTATTCGTTATCAAGTCATTTGTTCGTTTTCATTCATACCTTTAAAGTATTTTGTTTTATTTTTGTTGCCCATGCTCTCTAAGATAGCTAAATCCTTGTCCATTAGGCCTATCTGAAATTCCACTCTGTGCTCAATGGCTTTAAACCCTACATGAGATACCAAATAAAATCACATAGGAATAGAAAGCCATAAAACACAGAAAGGATGAATAATATATTGAAGTCTTCATTCAGCTGCCGTGCTGTTGTAAAAGCCCATTGCTGATTTTCAGACCAGGTTAAAGCAGGTTTCTGTTCACCCAAAATGTATGGGCAGATTTATAACTGTCGTGGACCTCGTTGTTTGTTTGTTTTTTAATCATGGATGGAAAATGAGCAGTGTTTCTGTGGTCACGCATATGTTATTCAAAAAAGATTGAAAATGTACTGTAAAACTGCAGCAAACTTGGCAAAGAAAAGTGCATTTTCAGATATAAGTAACATTATAGACAAGGCATCTGATAAAAGTACAGAAAAGGGATGACAAGTGCCCAAATAATCCCAGGCTTAGTCACATGCTGGTGGCACCGTCCTTCTGATAGTAATCTGGGGATTTACAGGTGTCCCTAGACCAGAACCTTCAATCTTCAAGCCAATTTATTCTAGACAATCTTTATCAGACAAATGCTGACTTCTGGTGACCAAAGGCAGTCAACCAACCATTCTCAATAAAAATGTGGGAAAGATAAAAAATGTCAGAAACCGTGCTTTACTGCTAAGTCAGAGCAGTCTTTAGGAGACTTCTCACCTCTATTTTTCTCCTTTAACAAATTCTTCATTGATCATACTTTTATTGTCTGTCAGAGTCAAATGCTTTGCCTAAGAACCACTGCTGTCCACCTTTTAGCTGAGTCTGATTTTAGCGTTTATCAGTTACAGTAAATTTATGCAGCAGCTGCTTTTATCCAATGCGACATACAACTGAAAACTGAATCAGACAGTCCATGGTGCGATTTATGGTTAAGGGTCTTGCTCAAGGGCCCAGCAGTGAATTCTGCTACCCCCCACCCCCCAGTATTCAGGCTGCAGGCCACACAGGAGATGCTGGGGATTGGACCCAGGGGACAGCGTGTGGCTCAGCATGTGGCCCTTAACCACCAGCTCTCTGGGCACCCCAACAGGTTGCTGCCCTTCAGGGACAGCTTACTCTACAAAGAGCAAGTTGAGGGAGGCATTAAAAGACCATTTCCCCACAGGGATCAATAAAAAGTATCAATCAATCAAAGGGTGTTTGACCACTGAGCCACACCCTCCTGGCCTATTACTTTTAATTCCATCGACCCATTTTCTGTAACGGCGTATCCTGTTCAGGGTTGTGGTGGGTCCCGAGCCTATCCCTGAGGCTATGGGCACAAAGCAGGGAACAACCCAGGATGGGGCTCTAACCCATTACAGGGCACTATGGGCACAAGACAGGGAACAACCCAGGACGGGGCTCTAACCCATTACAGGACACTATGGGCACAAAGCAGGGAACAACCCAGGACGGGGCTCTAACCCATTACAGGGCACTATGGGCACAAAGTGGGGAACAGCCCAGGACGGGGCTGTAACCCATTACAGGGCACTATGGGCACAAAGCGGGGAACAGCCCAGGACGGGGCTGTAACCCATTACAGGGCACTATGGGCACAAAGCGGGGAACAGCCCAGGACGGGGCTCTAACCCATTACAGGGCACTATGGGCACAAAGCGGGGAACAGCCCAGGACGGGGCTCTAACCCATTACAGGGCACTATGGGCACAAAGCGGGGAACAGCCCAGGACGGGGCTGTAACCCATTACAGGGCACAGTCACACATCACACACTCACAAATACACACCTGTGGACAATTTGGCAGCTCCAGTCAACTGCAGCATATTTTTCAGACTGTGAGGGGAAACCGGAGTACCTGGAGGAAACCCTACAGTGACACGGAGAGAACATGCAAACTATACACACACTGCTAACCACTGCACCACCATGCCACCTCCCACTTTTTATTCAGGTTTCATTTGAGACTAGACTCTTCAACCTCTCTAAGTTCTTTAACCACATCACGTCTTGTTAATAGTTAATGGAGAATAGTTGGTAATACAGTGATTTAATTTATTTACTCTTAAAATGTCTTGTGTTTTCTCCAATGTGCCCCCTGGTGGCTAGATCATATAGCACAAGGATGTGTTACAAAGGTTGGACCACTGCCTTAAAAAGAATTGTGCTCACAGCCGACAGTGTTGATATATGGAACATAATTTATAGACAACTCTCTTGTACAGTTGAAAGGATTGTTATGCCATCATTAACCTTCAGGTTCTATGTTCTATGCATTGGCCTTTGCTCAGATCAGTCCACATGTGGCTAAGGCTACAGAATTTATAAAATATTTATTTACAAAGGAATGATATTCCATCAGTGTTGACTCCTGGTGACTGCATAGCATTCCTGCAGAATGTTCCATCTTCCTTCTGGGTTGTTAAACAGAGACCGCATATGTTGATGTAGATAGGGGTCTCCTGAGCTGAACTCTGGAACAGCCTGATAAGTCTAAGACCTACACAGAAGCTGTGATTCGTCCACCCTCCCCAGTTAGGCCATTGCAGGCTTGGGGTCATTTCCATGTCTACAAAACTGCAAATCTACATACAATAAAGAGCTTGGTTTTAGGTCATTTGTAAATGCATTGTCATAATGTTCTTTCATGATACCATATTGACGTACAATTAATGTATTGTGGAAAATTGCCTCGTTTTAGAAAGCTTGTCTTCACGGAGCCTGTTAAACAAGCCTTACGATCGATCCACTGTTATCTAGACCTTCCATAATGTTCATTTTTTTGTAAAACATTTCCGTAAATGAGCATTCATGTATATTCTGTACTTACAGTACGTATGTGTAGGAAAAGACAATGATCTATCCTGCTTCTGCTCATAATCATCATGATACGGTGATGGTTTGACCAGCTCATTTGATTACTTGACTGTAGGAGTCCTGCTAGAAATCATTCTCGAGTTCACAATCCTGCTCTTCATATGCTGGTAGCGTCATATTATGCTTCAGCACAATGAAAACTTTCCATGGCAAAATAGAATCATTCTTCCTGCAGCTTCCCATTCATCAGCCATGATTACCTTCAATCTGCTGACATGCCGACCAGAGTTGCTGAGCTGTGCCGCTCCTTCCCTGCCCTGATTTGCATGAGCGTGAGGTACAGAGATAAGCCCGACAGGGAACAAGAGCACTGTGATCGCAGTCCCAGACTGTTGATCGCCTGTAACAATAGCAGCGGCGGGAATAGCTGATGCCAGGTGATAGCTGTCTTAGTGCCTGGTATGACATACATAGTGGCTGAGGGTGAAACGGTTTACAAAAATCACCATGAGGTATCCCCTAAACAATCTGCTTTTGCGTTTGGCCTACTTCCTAGTAGTCCCTTGTGGCACAGGCCTGTCCTTTGTTATATGGTCCGTGTTCCCCTGCAGTGAGTCACAGTCCTTTCACGCAGCATCCCTGCTCACATTTCTCCACTGGGCCATTAATGTGCAGCTCTTTGGCAACCAGTTGCACCTGGACTGCCAAAACAGCCACAGTCATTAGTCGGAAATTTAACGATTTGTGAGCCACCTGACTCCGCGGGTTCAATCGAAAGCCAGACAGTAGGGTGTACAGCTTTTGCCGTTTCGCCCAGAATGGTTTATACATCTGGAAAACCTAATAGGCTGTCGAAAGCCTCACCTCGGACTGCTACCAGAGTGTTTCCTCTGCAGCCATTTCAGCTGATAATGACCTGCAGCTCCCCAGCCGTCGGAGGTTCTGACACCTCCCTCAGCATTACGTAACTCAATCCTTTCCTGGTCAGACTTCCCATTCTTCAGTCAGTGGTGGCCCAAGGATAAAGCACACATCCTGTGCAGCTTTACTTCAGCATATCGTGGGTTTGCTCCTAGATTTAAACTGGCGTTGACCTTAAAATGCGCTGCTCTATATGTTACACTGACCTGGGTTCGTGTTTTTAAATTCAGCACTTGGTTCCTGCTGCCACTTCACGCACAGAAACGTGAAAAGTCGAGTGACAGGGCTTCATGATTTTTCCTACTTGCCCATCCTTGAATTTTAGCTCCAGCTCTGTTTCACTAATAAGCACTAAGTAATGGTTCTTCTCAACATCTGTTACGTAATTTTGCAGTGGCATTGCTGTAACTGCTCTCAGAAGAAATCAAAACACATTATTCCAATGGACATATCAATATCACTGATAAATTATTATGTAAGAGAAAATTACTGTTAGCTTCGTTCTAAATAGATACAATATTACTGCATATTTACATTTATTTTGCTGACACTTTTGTCCAAAGGACAAAAAGAAGGGCCTCGCTCAAGGGCCCAACAGTGATATGATTACTCTGCCTGTGATGGGATTCGAACCCACAACCTAACGAAACAGTTCTCTAGCCTACTGAACTGAGCATCACCTATGCAATAATACTTGTAAAATTAAAGAACATTTATAAATAAAATGATTATATATAAACTATATAAAAACATAGCACAGAGTTAGGTTTAGAGATTGCATACTTTTAAATGATACAATATGTTTCAGAGTTCTTTAGTAATAATTAGTTTACATTCAAGAGACTGCAGATATTCTTTTCTAATACTGAACAAACCAATAGCAATTCACATGTCCAATTATTGTTCATTACGCTTTGGGTGTCGTCTTCGTACAGCCAGCCTGCCTCATTTGACTCAGAACCATTTCTACAATTGATTTGTATGCAATTTCACCTTCCACAGTACATTCAGAGAAGTCCGCCCAGCTCTACCCCGAAGCCACAATGCGGTGAAGGGGGGGTCGGCACTATGGCCATGCTGACGGATGTGTAGGAGGTACAGAACGAGAGGGGAAACTTCCGATGTAGGCATCCACCCTTCCATCTGAAAAATGCGCAGTCGAACAGCGGCAGAAGCGGCACCACGAGCAAGCAAAGGGGGAAAAAACGTAAATAAATTAGTAGCTCGTATGGGTCATTGACCCCCCCTACCGGCAACACTAGCTTTTAACACCTTCCCCATAAATTAAATTTTACTGGCAATTGTTTGATCCTGATGCGGTGCCTGCACAGCCAAATCAGCAGTGCATACGCTAGAGCCAAATGTTTCATTACATTAGAGGGAAAAAACAGGGGAATTATCCCGGGCAATTACCTTCCTGCAATATTGTAATGCTCTGTCTCAGTTCAGCACGCATGGGGAACCTACAGAATTTCCATACTTTCAATTACAAGGCCTAAAATCATTATTGTCATTACCAGAAAAGGACAGAGGAAGCGTGCTACATGGGTACACTAATCTACAGCAGCAAATGTGACAGGCGTGATTTACCCTGATGAGCCGCTGCCCAGGCTGCTTCCAGGGTGTTTATGAAATCACGCGTGCCGCCATCTCTCATTTCCCGAACCATTCCATCACTTCCATCTCCCGGGCGACCCACTAGTGCAAGCTGCCAAATCCTGCTGTTTTGGGAGGATCGTCCGTCGCACTGTCGCTACGCTGCCGATTGAGAACGTCTCCTACTGTTCGTCTACCCTTCGCTACTCTGTCAAATATTGTGTGCACTTGATTGCAAATAGTTAATAGATACAGAGATAGTAACTCATTTAACGTGGTATATTATAACTTTTGTGAAGTTTGATTGTCATCCCAGGCATAGATAGATAGATAGATAGATAGATAGATAGATAGATAGATAGATAGATAGATAGATAGATAGATAGATAGATAGAGTGAAAAATAAAAATGTGTACCGTTTTAGTTTTAACTAGGCTAGTGAGGAGATGCCTGTTGTGTTAAAAAAAATAATAATAATAAAATAAATATAAATAATAAATAAATAAATAATCTCCTTGCAGTTCCAAAGATGCCTCTTCTCCTGGAAGGAGAGAAATTGCTTCTCTGCTATGTGTGGCTCTCTCAGAAAGAAGCGATCTTGAAGTCTGTCCTTCTCTGGGGAATTCCTCACATATCTCAGCTTGCTGACAAGCTGGGTGCAGGTTCCTCACGGAATGTAACTCCACCCTTGATTAATAAAGATGACTATGGCTGAATAAGGATACTTAAGCTATCCCAGTTTTAACTCTAGTGCACTTAAAAAGTATCCTTGCAGGTGTGCAGCACCTATCTGCTAGCAGTCCTCTATGTCAGGCTGTAAGCCTTTTTCTTGCTGCCGAACCTCCAAGTAACTCCAAAGGAGTGAGTAGGGGGGAAAAAATCTGTTACATTCACAGTACTTCCTTGTCTCATCTCCAGAGGACACAATAATTAAAATCATCTAGCCTAAGATACACATTTTAAATATTAATCTGTGATTAAGCACAGTTCATAGAATAGATCCTCCATTCAGAACTTTATGCATTATTTTATTGAGTATAAGTATAGAAACCGTCCACCGAGTCAGTCAAGCTGAACAGTATTCAAGGACATGTTTATTTGTACAAATATCTGAATAAAAATAAAGCTCTTGAACTTTATATTTGTATACTAACAGCTCATACAATTTTCTTTATTTTCAGCAAACATTACAGCAAATCAGTTATTTCACCTTGAAAATGAAAAAGAATTATTTGAGCCAATGATCTCTCGAAAAAAAAAATACAGTAGCATTAAATGAATGTAAAACAAAAACAAATCAGTCTGCAGTGGTATTGCTGAGAATTCTGAGAGCCCAGGACCTGTTAGGGTTACGGAGCACAGGCTGAAACCTCGACCATAAGAGCGCAAAGAAATGAAACAGAGTACAAGTTTAGTTACCTGATGCTGGAATCTTTCATTGTCCGCCTACCTGGACTTCATCTCCCCCGATTTTAAGCTGAAAAGCAGGTTCTTTTTGCGAGGCGCTCTGTGGACAGATAATGAACGAGTGAGGAGTGAGGTGGAAAAAAGGAAGCCAGAGAGAGAGAGAGAGAGAGGGGGGGGTGAGAGAGCAATGGCAGATCTGAAGAGTCTGTAAAGCCAAGTAGCACAGAAAGCAGTAAAAAGGATATGAGCGAATCAGCATTCTGAAATGTTTGCTAATATGGCTGAATAATGAATGTAAGGATGGTTCACACACAATGAGAATTTTTCTGGGGTATCTTCTACAACCACCAAAATCCTTCAGATGATAATGAAATATCAGTACTTCCTTTTTCAGAAGTATATATATATATATTTTTACTTTATTGTTTAGTTTTCAACTCTCCAAAAAAAAAAAGAACAATCTGGTTAACCTGAGGCTGATAATATTTAGACAGTTAAGTTCACTTACAACCTATATTCACTGCAAGCAAGTAACAAAATATTTCTAAGAATCTATGAATATATTCAATAAGAAAAAGATAATGTGCTTTTAATCAAGTCTATCTGGAAATATATCTGTATGTATATCACTCAATGTATTGTGTGATTTTGTTGTGTGTTGCTCTAATCTTGAATATCAGACTTCTTGTGATGAGGACCCATTATGTCTCAAAGACATACTGTAACTTGCTTCTCACATTAATATATGCTGGCCTTTTGGTTAAGATGGGTGCTTTGTTCATACAATCCAAGCAGCACTGCGCAATACAGGTGCCAGCGCACTACCAACCTGTAGCTGCCTGGTGAGTCAATAGGGGGCAGTAACACAACAGCCAGACAGTCATTTTAACCAGTTGTACCACGCTCTTCTTATGGGTTGAGCCAACCAGAGAGGCTTGTTGACAGTCATTTCAGATCTCAGAATAAAGGACGGGTTCAATGACAACATTCCAGCCTAGTGCCAGGTGGTGACCCTGATCCAGTTCTCAGTGACCTGAGAGTTTTACGCGGAGTTTTTAGTATGATAAGAGGCGTTCGGGAGGAATAAAAAGTTATTTTTCTGTTGTTTTTATGTGCCAAGATTTTTCGGCATTCCTGTGTCACAAAGTTAACCAGGGGGTGGATTTAAAGGGTAAAAAAAACATGGAGAAGAAGCAGAAAAAGCAAGTGAACGGTTAAAGAAAGATCTTACACAGAGAGAGTATTGTGCTGAGGATTTTTTCATCTCATTTGAGCTTTTCAGTATTCTAAATCCATCTCCTCCTCTCTTTTCTGCTCTTGCTCTCCTACTGTTAATCCATCAATGGCAGAGGGGGGGTCCTGATTGTGGTGGAAGGGGAAAGGCGCGGAAAGCGCCGTTCCCTCCTACGGGAGTTATTAGTCACCCCTCCCGGTCCTCCGCGTTTTCTGTGAGCGCTGCCAGAATACCGCAAAGACGAACACCGGGGTACGAGAGAAGGGTCGGCTGGGAGGGGAGGACGGCATCGTTTGGGAATATGGAATAAAATGAGCATGCAAGTGACGGAAAAGAAACTGGATGATGGAACCGAGGAAGCCGTTTCCTTTACCATTCATTCCCCAGCTCCCCCACCACTAAAATCAAGTTACAAGGGGCTGTGTAAAAATGAAAGTGCTTCATTGGGGAACCCCCGCAAGCCAAGATCCTCCATCTTCTTGTCTGAATACATCCTACCGGAATGGTTTGCTTAAAGCACCCGTAGGTCCCCCCTTCCCTCTCGGCGCTGTCTCCTGTTTTCCGCAGGCAGACGCGCCCGGTTCATTAGCATTCGCCGCCTTTTCGGGGACGCGGCTCACTAGCCTGCCTGCCGTGACTCCAAGGCGAGAAAAGCGAGCACCGTGAGGGCAGAGCTCTTCCCTTTGATTTGACTGCAAAAAAGCCCACTGTTGTCAAAACTGTCAGGCAGGCCTTTCTCACGCCGCGGGAGCCTTCACGGGAAATGAAATGTGCTTCACAAGTCGGCAGTCTAGACTATTCTATAATCTACCGAGCTATTAAATGACGGCGAGCGGTATCAGCAAACACATAACGCAGGATTGCAATAAATGCCAAACGCTTACAAATAGTTATTTTTGGTCAGATTATTTATTTTAGACTGCCCCAAATTACTTCCCTTGGATACTTGACAGCATTAGAATGCATAAGAGATTTGTTTTCACATGCTTGTCGGTGGATTTGCTGGTCATTGCTATGCAGAGCGATCATCGTTTACGCTTCTTCTTAAAGATTATTGACACCACGGGTGACATTTAAGAGTCGGCAACGTGATTATAAGACACGCAGCCATTTTTACTGTATTTATTTTGACCAGTTGACTTGTACCGCGCAACTTAAAAATTCATTGCAGCCTTTCTATGTCCAGGTCTGTAAACTGCTATTTGTATTGCCACGTTAATTGGTCTGTGGCTACTTTGAAAACAGAATTGAGCTCCAGCAGTGTAGTAATAATGCAATCATGCATTTCAATGGCGTTTACAAAGAACAGCATGTCCTTAATTGGGGACCATGAGATTATCCATCCATGCATCTATCCATTGATTGACGGACTAATCTGTTTTTGGATTTAAGATCTGCAATGCGATGGACTGACATACAGTTCATGATCTGGCATTTGTAATGTTTACCAAAATAGTCGGTGTTGCGGCATTACTGCATTTTAAACTGGTGTATTCTTTTTAAAGACAGAATAACTAATGCATGATCATCTGAAGGGCTCTGCCTCTCTTTCCTGTAATTAATCACCTCCGAGGTGCAGTCTGACAGCTCCGGTAGCACAGTCTCCTACTTCCCCGCTTGTTCCGCGGCTCTGGGCTTGTCTGGTTTGAGGGACTCCGAATTAAGCAGAATAACTGCTGAGAAATTTCTCAGCCCGGTAGCCCGAAGCACAAGAGCGAAACGCGGTTGCCTGGGTGCAGCCAGGGGAGGTTGGCTGTCACACAACAGTTTAACTCCAAACCTCAGTCTGTTACACGGCACCGACGCTCTTAAAGCGAATCCTCCAACTATAGCACTCGGGTGAGTCGCCCCGCTTCGCTAAACCCTGATATATAGTTACCGAATCAGAAAATGGAAGGACAGTGTGGCGTGAAGGGACACGTTTGCCTCTACATTGTTTCTGTCTCCCTCTACAACTTTCATTTTCTCCTAAGAATTTAGACCATCTTTTTTGACCATACTTTTTAAATTAAAATATTGTATTTTGGGGTTTTTAAGAAAAGTTAGATTTATGAAACATGAGTGAAAATACGGGAGAGCTTTTATAATCCTTTTTCGGTTTAGCTGATCAGTGAATTTATTACAAGAAAGACGCTCGATTATTATCTAGATGCTGTGAAATTTGACAGGTCTGCGTCTTGAAATAAAATCTGTAATTAATACCCACACGCTCCAACTGGTCAGTTTCAATCATGTCAGGCCTTCGATGGATCAAGGGCTTATCCGAGTAGCATTCAGAGAACGGCAAATCTAGCAAATGCCATGAAATTCACTCTGGCAGATGAAATAAACTCTGAACTATGTAGTACTTCACCATTTTAAAGAATATAGACAGCACGGAGTTTTTTTTTTTTTTCTTTTTTTGCAGAGACGAACACTTTATTAGCTTCCATTTATAATATGGCGTTCGGGCTGCTTGAACAGGCACCCTTTAAAACTGATAAAATGCATTCTTTCATTTATGGTCAGTTTGATTGTGATGGATGGTGTCTGGCCACATTTTAAAGAAACTTTGGCAGGCAGCGTCCTCGCCCAACCTGGCCTCATCTGTCTCTATAAGAGGTAATCGACCCTTACAAGCCATGGTCTCATTGTTTTCAGGCTGCCAGAGAACCACCTTCGATCAGAGGAGCTGGATCTCAGTATGTCTGTGATATGTGGAGGTACCAGCCAATGCAGAGGAACAGAGGTGGAGGCCGCCGGTCCAGCTGGTGGATCTGTGTTCTCCTCGGCTGCTGAGGATGCCTGGTTTTGTGTTATCGCGTGACAGCTGCACAACAAAGTAAACAAGGTAGAGTTTGGGCAGAGGAGTGTCTCTGTATTTCAGCTGAAATTCCATGTACTGACTGCTTAACTTTGGCAGGGGTCGGTTAAAGGAGCCGGCGACTGCTCCAGGAAGCGCAGGACACAAGGTAGGCGGACACCCTGGATGGGGTGCCAGGCCTGCTTAGGTCACACACTCGTAGTCACACAGACAGTCTAGGAAGGCCAGTCTGCCTGACCAGCGTATCAGAATCAGGTTTATTGGCCAAGTGCATGTGGCACACAAGGAATTTCCGGCAGTTACTGCCTCTCTAGTTTGTTACAATACAATAGAACAAAACCATACAGATTAAATTTAATATGAAATGAGCGCAACAGAGAGGAAACAAACTCTATATATGCAGAGCCGCACTTAACACAGACTGCAAGGTGTAAGACAACTGAGCCGCCCTCTTTGTAAATATTTGTGTTGATTTTATATTATAAAATAAATGCAAATTTCTCCTGTTCCAATGAAATGTGTAATTGCAGGAGGCAATTGCACGAGATTGCTAGCAGTTGAATACTCATTGATAAAAGCAATTTAACGTTTTCCTCTCTAAACTACAACCTGACGTAATCAACCTTCGGCAAACTCTGAGGAGGAAAATGGTTAAACTGGTAATGGAGAAAGCAAAAACTGAAATCAAAAATGACCCCCCCCCCCCCCGCAGTAACCCAGACAGCACAATGAGGGCTCAGATGGCTAGTGACACTGGGAGGATCCGGTGCGGAGGACCTGGGAGGCATCAGCCTGACTTGGTGAGAGAGCAGGGTAAAGCACTGTCTGCCCTTTCATTACTCCTGGTGGCAGCTTTAATTACCCATCGGCACCCTGCTGTCTCCTCAACAGGAAAGTCAGCCAGATGGGCGAGGAGGAGGGGGCGAGGAGGAGGGGGCGAGAGGGAGGTAGCGCACGAGCAGTGGGGGCGGCGGAGGCTGTGGATTACGATTCCCCTCACAACCGACCCCAGCACTCTGTGTGAGCTCAGACTCACTCAGCTGGCCGGACGCCAGCCTGCAGGGCCCTGGGGCGAGTGAGCTTCTCTCCTCTTCACTCTCAGTCACCATAGCTGCTCTTCAACCTACAGGGGGCGCTGCTGATGAGCCGCAGGCAGGGCGTGTTCAACTCAGTCCAAAACCTACCAGCACAGTGTGCTGAAGCAAGTAAATAAAAACAGACAACAAACAGCATCGTTCCCTGGAGATTAGAGACATATGAATTTAGGTTTGTTTGTGAAAGATCAAGCTTGTTAGTTTTTGTTAATATGCATACAGTTGGTTAAAAGTGGATTGTTAGATTTGGGGGAAAATGATTTCATTTTAATGGGACTGGGATTTTTCTAGTTGAGCAAATGATTATAACCTATGTTTGTGGCAGAAACAACATTTAAGCACCGCTTTCTAAGCCATTTTAGGAAGTATTAACTGTTCATTAACAAACTCACGAATCGTTCGAACTCTCATTAAACGCAGCCCAACTCTGACCTCTAGTGTCAAAATAGAGAACGGGCACCTCTTTAATGTCATCAAAGAGCAGGACATACTGTGTTTATTACAATAGTCATTACTGCAGCTATATGGAGTTTTTAAAAAGCTGTTTCCATTAATCAGAATTTTAAAATTATAAGATGATAAATGCCTAGATTAATTTCGGCTGCATGGTGACTTGTGAGTAGGTAGCACTGCTGCATAACACCCCCAGGTATGAGGGCTTGAATCCTTAGATGGGTGATCATCCTGCCCCCCCATGACCCTGACCAGTATATGCAGGTAGATGATAGATGGATATTTTAATACTGTAATCTGTAAGCATTTATAACATATTTTATGTTTAATCATACCATACTCATCTAAAACCCAGAGCCTGGCTTTGAAAGGAAAAACAGACACGTACTACAATGCTTATCCAAAAAAATTAGAATGCTGAAAATAAAAAAATTCAGCATAAACACGGCACAAACAAGAGTGCTGACTGAATTCTTACATTCAAGGATAAATGTATTATTCTAGTCAAATAATCATGCATTTACATGATTTATCTGCATTCAGATGTATATCATTGTACAGTTAGCTGCACGGCTAACGCTTTGCAAAGCCACAACGCAGACGATGTAAACAACAGATAGTATAACCATTAAGGAGTTCGAGCTATGGCTGTTGTTTTAGGAATGGTCACTTTGGATTAATGCATTAAGGGGCCGTTATTTGGACAGGTTTTAAGTCAGGGCAATGCTAAGTTCACTAAAATTAGTCCACATTTAATAATGAGTTTCTGAGATTTGCCTAATTGCGGTTAGACTGGGGATTCCCAGCCTTAGGTAACCGGTTAGATCATCTTTTTGAAGCCTGATTAGACTAACATGTACATGCACACTGACAAGAGAAATGTTGTGTGGAACTGGAATGAAACCAGATGAATGAGATTCAGAGAAAATGTTTGAAGAACTTCTTGAAGCAAGTTGTGTGGAATAACCTTGTTATTGGGAGCAAAAAGGATAATTCAGCAAGAGAAAAGACAAACTAGGATGCATGGACTGTCATTTGTAATGAATTCAGCTTAAATGAAAAAATAACCAGCAGGAGACTACAACAGCTTCAGGTAGGAATATTTATTGTTGGCCCACTTTTACAAATCAGATTCATTTTTGAGTGTTGGTTTCCTTATATAAGTGGGGACAAAATGTATTATTCTGACAGAAATGTGACATGAATACTATGTAGTATCACAACTGATTTCTATATTGCAAGTTCTTGTGGAAAAACTTAACAACAAACCTAAAGACAAATGATGTGGTTCGTGGAGAGCATTACAAGACAGGTGGTGGACATCTAGGAAGACCAGAGTCAGGTGAGGGGGAAGCTGCGGCTGGAATCATTGATAACAAGCAGACATTTGTATCCATCCCCAATAATCATAATTTGGATAGATCTGAAGGGCGACCATTCTGATATGAGGTTAAGTAGGACATGCTCACTCAGTCAATATACATCGTCAGCCTTGTACTTCCATGATATAGGTTTGTAATTGTACTTTATGGGATGCTGTTCGCAGATGTAGACCTATCATATGTTTGAAGCTGCTATTCAGCAGATCATGGAGGGACCCAAACAGAATGATGGTCAGTGCCAAACTCCTACAGCAGCTGGTGGAGAGGCTGATAGCTACAAACTAGGGCTGTGGGACAGGACGTAAAGAAGCAGACCATGAGAAGCTGATCACAAAAATTGCACAAATTCAAAATATTAAAGCATTTAATGAATGATGATGAAAATCCCTGATATTAAGCAGGCTGTGATGGAGGAGGGGAGTAACGTGAAGCTACAGCAACTTTACTGTAGCCAAGCGCCAGGTTAGGGTGCTGAGATTTCCTTTCCTAAAATAAATTCCTTTATTACCCATCTTTGCCTGTTGACTTCAGTCATCTGGTGTGTCATGAGAAATGCTGCACTGCAAAAATGTCTATGCAAGCCAGCCCATTTGCTGGGCTCTGTGGATTAGCAATCTGTGCCCTTGTGCGGAAGGTCTGGCAGATGAACCGTTTCGCCACTGTGCCCTTGAACAAGGCCCTTAACTCCAGCTGCGCCAGGACTGCTGGTCTGGGTAAATAGCTAACCCTGCGCTCCGAGCCCCAGCTTTGTTCTCACCTGAATATATGCGCAGGGATGCGCGTAACTGGTATGCATTATAAAGCAATACATGACAATTTGTCGTGACAGCGCAGGTGCATAGCTAAATCGTGAGCATCTCCACTGCTACAACAAAAAATGACTGGGCATTTCAACATTGACACGGCCGATCTGACCACAGTACGTAGGTTAAAATGCATAGCAATTTCTTCTCATAGCAGTATGCATTTGTCCTATTACTACAAGCAATTGCCACAAGTCACTTTATATGACAAATGCATACTTCAGTACTAGTTATGTGCATCCCTGCGTATATGTGTTGTATCACAAGTTAGGTGAAAACCAAGGAATTTCTTGTACAACTAGCAAAATAAGTCTCGTGTGATTTATTCCAAGATGAGGTTTAAACGTTTCTAAAGCCACGATGATCCCTAAACTTCTATTGGAACCACAGGCCCGACTTCCTAATTAGAAGCCATATGGATTAATTCAGAATTGTCAACTGACAAAAACACCACACATAAAAACAAACACGCTAGTTTCAATCAAAGAGAAAGGGAGTAATAAAATACACTTTATTGGACATCCTCTTAAACACCTTTTCATTGCAACACCGTTCAGTATATTTCCCAATTGCAAGCTGTTCTCTGTGCCAATGACCCCGTCGAAAAACCCACTGACAGTGCCCAAGTACAGCTCTCACATTATCGTATAAACAATGTCTATGAAGACTGATTACATGGTTTTTTTTTCCTTTACTCAGGTGGACCTAATTTCGTATTTTAAAATCTAAAAAGATCCATTTTTGTTCTGAAATTTGTTGCTTTACTTCACATCCAAAACATGTTTGCTCATAAAAATGCTGTTTATTGTTATGGAAGTTTCTGGGAGCGCGAAATGCAAAATCTTTGTAATAATCCGAATTTTAACATACAAGAAACAGCTATTAATCTTCAGATGGTTCCATTCCTAGAAAACAGAACTGACGATGAAAATGTTCTACAAAAATGGTCTTTAAAAAAAGAAAAAAAAAAACTGCCAGGCAGTTGAGCCAATGTTTGCTCATACCATGAGGCAGAAAGTGTACCTACATACGTATAAAGAACTGGAAGAATCCCCATCACAGATGTTAACCACAGTTAACCATTTTTATAGGCTCTCTCAGCCAGAGCACGTAGGAAAAGTACAGCTTTCAGAGGGGGAAGGAAACCTTCCAGAAGAATCACATTTCAAATTCACAACCTACTAAGAAATAAGCTCAGTAACACGTTTAGAGATGTAATGAAACAGCCACATAACAGGGGAGGAACTTTTCATTGGCCAGATTACGTGACTCTATCCAATACTGTAGAGAAGAGAGGGTTAAGCATTCCTTTGAGTTCAAGATACATTTTATTTTTTTCCCATTAAAAAAAAAACATTACAAAAACTTGAAGAGGAAAAAAAAAGCAAATAAAAAAATGACATCTTTTTTGGAAATTTCTGAATTCTGAAATGGAAACAAAAAATGAAACAGAAAAATAAGCCTGGCACAAAGGATTGAAATATGAGCGACAGCCTGGCATGTTGACAACGGCAACTATATTCTCGCTATAAAGCGGAGGGCTCACTGTCACTCCGAGACACGTCACCAAAGAAAGAGCAAGGAAAAAAAAACAAAACTGCTCGTTCCTGACACAGAGACGACTTAAACGCTGCAATATTCATGCCTGAATGCTCAGCCAACAAGTATCAGCACTATCCCGGACAAATTCACCTACGTGTGCTGTGCGAGTACGCATCTGTGTATGTCACACACAGCACAGCAGGTTAATGCAGATGGCTCTGGACCACCAAAAGAAATGGTGCAAGCCAAGCAAAATAGTACACCAATGTTAGGCTCCATCTGAGAAAATCTCAAAAACGCAAACACTCAGATATCTTGTACAAATGCAACACGATCAACTAAGTATATCATCCGAACCCAACTATTTAAAACAGCAAAGCTTAAAACGAAATCATTAAACATCCAGACAAATCCAATAATGTGCACAGTTAAGTATTTAAAATGGTTGTCGTTTGCCTTCTTATGGAACATTAATAACAATATTGCACACTTCGTCTCATTCTTGGATTAAGATGTCTAGGACAATCAATGAAGTGAAAGCAAAGACAGGACAGCACTGTCAGCAGTTAGCAAGCTCTCAGACACAAACAGACACACACACATCCCACAATCTCATTCTCCGTTACAACAGTTCAAAACAGGGTTAGGAAACCTGAACATTAAGTGATCTTAAGGGTTTTCTTTAGGCAGTAAAAACTGAGCAGGATGTTGGAGCAGATCTATGGTGAGAAAAGAACCAAATTTTCAGAGCCAAGTCTATGCCTCATCACTGACTACATTTCTGCAACCGTAACAATGATCCGTTGTCCATAACATAAGAATCTAGTTTCATTTTATCCAAAGGGGCAGGGAAAGCTTAAAAAAAAAAAAAAAAAATACAAAAAAAATTAAAAGTTATTATTCAAACTAGAGGCGCCCCGGTGTTTAATTCAGCATATCTGTGAGCAAAACCTTTCCTGCTTACACACAGAAGCACACACAGCTTCCTCTAAACACACCTCCTGGATAAATGTGAGCTCAAAGTCCTTTTTCATGATGTATCTACAGATTTAAAACAAAAATTAGAGGCGGTTCAAACCGTTGAGCCAGGCCAACATGAAAAGCTCTTGCGGGGGGAAGGAAAAAAAAAAAAAAAAAAAAAAAAGGTGGAGAGAAAAAAAAAAAAAAACAACAGCAAAGAGATTCAGCCTGAAGACAGTTAGTCATCCCCTGACTGAGCTTCCTCTTCTGACACATCCTCCTCTTCCTCAGGTGCCTCACCAGCTTTCTTGGGGGCAGAGGAATCTTTCTTCTCAGCCACTGGCTCTTCTTCTTCCAGGGGGCTCTCAGGATCATCATCCTCCTCTTTAGGGGAGGATTTTTCAACAGCCTTACCCACACTGGGTCGACCTTTTCCCTTACCCTTCATGGGACTGGGAACCACTGTGCAGGGAAAAGAAAATACCAAGCAACCTCTTAGACTTGGTCAGGCTTGCTTAGTCGCTGTAATACTTACAATGTACATCAGGCTAAACAGCAATGCCCCACAGACCTTAGGATGCAAAATCCAAGCCAGACAGGCAAGGAGGTTTCTCTTTACTGTGCCCATTAAATCTATCTTCATATATTCCACAGCGAGTAATGAGGTTGTCAAGCTCCCTCTCCTGGTCAATCTCAGAAACACACCTGACTGACACATGTATGCCAAGACTGGCACTTTCTTCAGTTCCTTTCATCCATTTTACATGTTCTTTTTACATGGATGAACAGTTTAAGTCAAAAATGTATTTAATATTTTCTAAAGACTAATGCAAGATGTCTATATGTATTTTCATTTTGTAGGAGGCAAAAAAAATCTACTTATGAATTACTAATATATAAAAGTGTTTTTGTTTCCGTAAATTCTAAAATGTAAAGATAAATTGCCAGTGTTGATAATGGCAGACTTCCAGAATTGAATACAGACTAAACTTTAAGCCCCCATAGACTGAATAGTTGAGAGAGCAAAAGTGACTTGCTTCCACGGGCTGTACCTGTGGCCTTTAGCCGAGGCTTGGGTGATTTCTTCTCTTGCCTGCTTCTCCTGACCACCTTCTTGCTCCTCTTTCTGGAGTGACCATAGTCACTGTCATCATCATCATCCATCATGAAGTCTTCATCGCTGCCAGACTCCTCTAAGGCATTGTGTGAGCATGAGGGGGAGGGAACAGTCAAAACCGTGAAAACTACCCTTTATTACAAGACGGTAAGCATGCAAACTGGAGCGGAGTTCCAGATGATTCCTCTCAAGGCACATAGGGAGGCTAACACAAAGCGGTTCCTCCAAGTTCATACAATGAACATTTCTTCAAAGAAATTTCTTAAACAAGCTGTCCATCTAGTGGCTGTTGATGTTATGACAGGTGCAGAAGGGCAAACATGCACACAGTCCAACAGAGAAAAGACAAGCAGCGTAAGGCAAAGAGACTAAAATTAAATAGAATCATGCATTAAAATATTGAAACAATTAATACTTACGATCTTCATAGGCCTGTTCTTCCTCATCCTTCTCATCCTCACTGCCCCCATCACCTAACAACATCTCCCTCTGTTTGGACACGGCCTTAGTGGCTGCCTGCCGTACCTGCCTAACCTTCTTGCTCACCTCCCTGTCATTGTCACTGTCGTCTGCAAAGAAACACATAATGACAAAGTCACAATTCAAGATAAGAGAATAATATCTTGTAAGCGATACAAGCTAGATGCACCAATCTGAGATACTTAATGATGCAAATGTATTAGTCTTTTTCTACGAAAGACTGTTTAAAACAGAAAAACGAGCAGTTTATCTATTAGCCCAGCATGGTTGACTGTACTTGTTAGAATATACAAAGCAAACCGCAGGGCATTTAAAACTGTTACATGCCAATCGAATCACAAGTATACTGCAAACTGAGAAATGGAGCAGTACCATTACCAGAATGGTAAAATTCACATGAAAAGTCCCATTTATCATTTGAGGGACTTCTACAATGATACTTGGCCTACATAGCTGCCACCATGTATTGCCTAGGCCTTGACATTAGAAAAGTGCATGAATTCACAAAGTGGGGGATGCACAAATGTTTAACAGTATTATCATATAGCACAAGGCCATGATTCTGACTTGTGAAAAATGCAGAGAAATAATATCTTTGCTAAGCATATATAATACCACAGCAAAAGCACTAGATTAAAAGCAGCAGTACTGTCAACACAAGAAAATACTCAAACACCGACTAATGTTCAAAAGTAGAGACCATATTCATGGTTGTCCAACTAGGTCGTTTCAAAGACTGAACTGTAAAGCATTAGGGTTATAACACTCAAATTATACTGCACAACTAGCTACAGAAGCACAAGACATTAAGGGCTATAGACAGCAAACCTCATTTCTGACTGACAAATCAGCAGATGCAATGACATTACGCTTAATTAGCTTTTACATTGTTTCTTGAACACTGCTGCTGTAAAGGACAAAATCTAAAAGCAGCAGAAGGCAAAACGTTTACTTAAAAAACTACTCATATGAAGAAATGTTTCACTGACAGTGGCATGGTCATATACCGAGCAGAAGCACACACACTTACATGTGCAACTCAGTGTAATATAATGAATAATTCTACTATATCAAACACAAGCAATTAAGGTGCCATCTTAATTCTCTACTGGTTATAATTAGAATTACAAGCAAATGCTAAATATAACCAACAGAAAGCTCCCTGCCATATCAGCAATGATTGACCAGAATCTTCCATTCCAGGCAGTCTTACCGTCGAGTTTCCTCTTTTGCGCCCTTTTGCTGGGCTTATCATTGCCTCTCTTTCCCTTCTTGCCCTTTTTGCTGTCATAGTCACTATCCCCCCCTTCCTCCTCCTCCTCATCTTCAAAGTCATTGTCTTCTTCACTGCCAAAATCATCTTAAAAAGGACAGAGAAGACAGAAAAAAAAATTACACTTGAATAGACAACCGATTCCTAGGGCAGGCGCAGACCAGAAACGTGCATGATTTTCTAAGCATCGTATTTAGCTTGTATCATGCATGAATCTATTACATTTCCATGCTCATTTCTACCAAGTTCCTGGCCTCATGTTTTTTTGTAATTTCAAGAAGAAATGCATGGCAAAGTCACACTTATAAAGTTTACAGCCCAAAATAGTTATGAATGATGATCACATTGGTTCCTCCCAAGCACTCTTCCTTGCTAGGGAGTTTATCCTTGCCATTGTCACCTACGGCTCGCTCACTTGGGGGATTTGGGTAGGGTTCATGTAAAGTGTTTGAGACAATGTCATGTTGTGAAAATGCGGTATACAAATTAAATTGAATTGAAAATTGCATTGAACATTCCTTGCTATTCACTTAATTGCCAAGTTTTTAAAATGTACCACCTGTCTTTTCACTATATCGGTATTGAAGAATCTTTGAAATATTTAAAAAGTTCAAATAACGGTGCTAGGGAGGCCTTTACAAACATGCGTATGGCCTGTTTTGATACCCCTTAATCCAAATCAACTGGATAATGACAGAAAAACAAACCAAAGGACTGAAGGTGACTAAAATGGTGGAAGAACGATAGAAGAGCTATATCGCTATGAAAATGGTTTTACTCACCTGCAGAATCATCATTCTTGACTTTGTCATCAGAATCATCACTGAAAGAGTTAAAGAAAAGAAATGATGGGATTTTTGCTTCTAGATCCTATAATCTCTGCCCAATACTCCACTTTTAAATCTTTCTCATGTCACTTTTACTCTTCAAAGCACTATTTTTTAAGATATGTTCCAAAAAGTAGCTGGCTCACCTGTCTTCCTGCGAGTTCTTGCCTGACCTCTTCCTGTTCTTAGATTCTTTAGGGGACCTCACCTTTTTAAGCCTATCCAAGTCCCCTCCATACTCCTCATCTATACAGGGAAGATACATAAAAAATAATAATATAATACACTGAAAACAGCATGTGCACAATGACATATAACAGATGTTTACATTTATATTATATACAAGGGAGAGATGTTGCTCACCTGCATCATCAGATTCCTGGAACTGTGAATAATCAACAACTTTCCTGTTCCTATAAAACCATAAAAAGTATGCCATCACATGACTACTTTGGCAATACACACTTATGCACAGTTACAACATTCGCAAGACAATTGCTACATGCATGAAAAGGAACTTGCTGTTATTTTGAATCATACAATTAAAGAACAAGTTGACAGGTAAATTAAAATCTTTGCCCCATGACATAAAAGCAGGATGAATATTTATGCCAAAATTCTTACAGACCGGCTGGATTCTAAAAAGGTCACGACAAAGGCCTTTCCATGCAGGCTAATTAAGAACACCATAGCTGAATATTCCAAAATGTTAAATACATTCAAAATACAAAACTGCAAAAATATTAATCAAAAAGTAGGCCATGTTTAATCAATTCTATGAAATGTTTGGCTTTCAGAGGGAATTCAGAGCAAATTAGTCTTATCAAGCAACAAAAATGTACAAGTATTAGCAAAACTGCTATATATTTTATGCATCTGTATTGACAATTTGAGCTAAAAGAAAATGTTTATATTTCCAATAAAAAAAATAAAGCCTTAAAAATACAAAAGTTCAGTAGTGTATACAGCCCTACACCTTATAAAAATCACCAAAACAGCACTGCATGAATCCTACACCTTTACACTATCTGTGAATCATACAAGAAATTGCTTGCATACCTATGATTGAATGACCGATAGTGATTACAAGTCATTTTTTCCATATTAGACAACGAAATCCGTACTCCTACTTCTTCCACAAGACACATCTACCTATTAATACAAAAATACACCCACTGTGCATGCTGTATTTTTTGTTAGATCATGCTTTTGTTTACATTGTTTCTTACATAATCGTAACATGTTACCGTTTATATAGAAGTTACAATACGTCAACATAAAAATTGTTCTAATGGCTGATACAACAGTACTTTAAAATTAATGACGGTACAGAGCAACTTACAATTATGCTGTAACTCCACAAAAGAACAGGTGTCTCCATATGAACACAGAGTGGGAAGTGATATTAGGCTTATATCTAGAATGTTGCACATGTTCATCAACATAAACGATTAGCGCAGCTGCAGTATGTTTTAGTACTGGGAACCCCCTTACGACCATATCCGCAACCCGCATGGCCTGCCCATAACCACTACTCAAACCACAAAGAAATTCTGAAAATACACTGAACAAATACTTTTATTTCGGTTATTGCTGATCGTACTTAACAGTTTTCCAAACTAAATATTCTCTTAAGCAACCTGTGATCGTCATTAGTAATAATGCATAATGAGAAATCTTTACTGACGCATTTTTCCGGTTAATAGAGAAATTATTAGATATTAGACATCCAGGAAGCAATGTATGGTCGGCCATATGTAATTTTTATGGGCGCATATGTACGTATACGTAGACTGGCAAATGCATATAATATGCATAGAGAATATGTTTAACTTACCAAACGCGATGAATTATGTACGTGTATAAACTCATGTACGGATACAGAAAACTGATCCTAACTATAGGGAAATTTAAGCATGCAAACAGAGACCTGATACCCATGAGCATGAAACAGAAAACTTCGAGATGTAACTGGAGACTTCAGGAACCAGACACGGATTGATACGTATTTACTGGTCGTGGTCTGCCCTCAAATTTTCATCAACCATGTAAGAACTGGAATTAAAGGTTTAATGGCGTCATTTTAAAATCTGTAACACACACCTAAACCTCTAAAATATCCCCAGTCACAAAACTGCAACTGAATTTCCTTAAACCGACTGCGGGGGTTAATATTCAAAAAATGGGCAGAGTCGGAAATCATGGGAGAAAAGGCGGGCCTAATTCGGATAGGGGTTACACACAACTCACCTTCATAGGATTAAAAATACAAAATAAAAAAAATAAAAAACACGAAATGTAATGTCGCTCCATCTGAATGCAGTCAAGTACCGACATGTTTGACAGGACATCATCTTATTTCAATAACTGCAGCCAAAGGGTGAGCTTTTCGTTTTGCTGCAATACCACTGAAATCCATGCGCATCTCCAAACAAAAACGCTGATTAAAAAATATATATATATATATATATATACTCAAAAGCCACTACTGAGTTTCACCAGTTGCACGACCCTAATATGCACATTGAGGCTCTTTGCAAAACAATAATAAAATAAATGGAATCTCCTTCGATCCTTCCCTGCAGCCGAATACCACGCCGCCTTCTTACACATACACACACAGATTCGCACAAAACCATGTTTTCGCAATAAGCAAATGCACGGCGTGTGATGTCATTGATACAAAGCTGACATGGCCAAGGTAGCTCAAGCAACTGTCCACACGCAACATTATAGTAGTTAAGCACGCACGAACAAGACCCATTCAAAAAACAGAGTTAAAGACGCCCAGCTCCATAGCTCATTAAGGCCAGTCAACACATGCAACCGTGTGCAAGCATATCATGGATGAATGAGCAGCCATATTCTGGCTACGGCTACTGCTGCGTTGAGAAATGTAAATGTAACAATCGTCACCGTGCCTATTATTTTGCAACCGATTTCCCTGGATGAGCGCATGAAATAAAATACCAGCAGTGGCGCGATATCAGCGACATATTTTTTATTACGGCGATCGCCCGATGCTGGGCGACCAACAGGCATGCTAGCTAGCTACATTTTTTTTCGCATATATAACGTTAACATCGCAACGGCGCTAGTTGTGCCAACATGCAATGCAACTGGTTAAGGTAACTAGCGACTAAAAACGTGTGTAAACATACCTCACTGGTCTTGACATTCTGCTGAAATAATGAGACTTAAATTAGCTACAGGAAAAACTGAAAATCTGAGGAGAAAATTCCTTTCGATGTAAGATAGCTTAAACTATGCCTGGCTAGCCAGCTAGCGAGCTAGCTTGCTGGGTAGCTCGAGCGACGTATTTAAATGTAAAAAATAAAATTAAAATAAACTCAGCAATTTGAGGGAAAAATAACAAAAATTTAAAATAACTGAAATCTTAAAGAGAATATATTTAAAAATACCCTCAGCTACCTACACAAAATGGTGAATAAAACAATTTGAAACTGCAGACCTAGCTCAACCAAACCGCTATCATTAGGCGGGAATTTGTTTGGAAGGACTTCCCACTGTAATATTTGACTGGAGAATTTGTTGACACGAATTCGTAAACTGGGCATTTCGAACGATTTTCCAACTCCGGATTGGACGGAGACGCTGTCATTCACGAGAATGTCTCCGCCCCAATAACGCGCCCCTCACGCGGATAGGTTGAGATGACACTGACGATAAGACAAAAAGAGGCCATGCAGCTGGTACTATACGGTCAGAAACTGGGTGCATAGTTTAAAACAAGCTAATTTAACTCTTTAAATTGCGGCGATGGGTCCAGTCGTACACTCCCATACACACCCAAGGGAATACCTTTTAAGTAATCAGGCAACAAGTTGGACAAAATACTTCATTTAATTGTGAAGTATCATGTTTGAATACTATGTCCCGAAAAGTGAAATTGGGCCCTGAAGGATCGACGTTTTTACATGTGTATAATCGCAGGTATATATAATTATTTTTCCCTTCAACACATTTTTTGAGTTAAAGTAATTATAAAATATTAAGATAAATGAATTTCTAGACACATTTTAATCATAAAAATGCCCATGTCACGAACCTTTTTATTTCTACTAAATGTGTGCCTGTAACAGAAAAAAAACAATGAAGGCTGGAAATGCTGTTTTACTGCTTTATTTTATTGATATTATTGTTTTTGCATGTTCATTCTGGGGTACAAGCACAGGTGCAAACCTCAATTCTGACATTATAAGAACCATCTGTCTTTATGAAACAAACAAAAACAAGTACCATCCAATTCATTATAAATGCAAAATAGTGGGTGATAGTAAGTACTAGACATGTTACAGGAGGTGTGTAAAATCTCAGACTTGGGAACCAGTGGTGTTATGCAGAAATGGTACCCAATACATATTACCGGTGCACTGTTCTGCTGGTATTCTCTTAAATTCTTTAACAGCTTGATTTCAAATGGTTCTGAAAGACATTGTCTACGGTACTGTTGAATGCTTTTCCTGACTCCAGAAAAAATTATTTAAAATTTTACTCTGTTAACCCTCGGCTGTTTTAAAGAGCTGCGTCCATAAAATAAGGAGGAGGGCTTTGAACAAAAGGCAGGTGGAGCAGTGGTGGACATCCACCGCCCCCCTCCCTTAAGTGCAACACCTTGATCTAGGACCAGTTACAGCAGGAACAGCTGGTATCAAATACCAGGCCACTAGCACAGCTTTGGAAGTATGTCCTGCCCCTACTGCACTCGTAGAACTTGTTTTTGTCGGTGGGATCAGGGTACATTCCATCAGCTTTGCCTGTACAGAAGCCGCTGTTCATGCCTCCAGTGCCACTGGAGCTGCCACCACTGGAACTGCCACCACTGGAGCTGCCACCACTGGAACTGCCACCACTGGAACTGCCTCCCTTTGAATTGCTTCCAGTAGAGCTTGATGAGACCGTGGTGGTGGACTGTCCTGGAATGGGGGGCACGGGAGTAGCAGGTGGTTTGCAGGCTAAAAAAAAATAAAAGAGAACAATTCATATAATATATATATATATACACACACACACACAGAGCATTATTATTGTAATCATCAGGGTCATTTCTAAATTAAAGTCATTCCCAGAGAACCTTTACTTATAACTTGTTTGAACGTGGCACAGTTGGTTAAGCCTTTAAATGGGGGGAGGGGGTCATCACACTTCCTACTTCATAGCAAAGAGTTTTTGTGAAGTGAAATCAGTAATGTTATCTACAGGCAGGTCACTGTTCAGTGCCTTTTAAAGATACTTGTGTCATCAGGCACATTCAACAACTGAGCTGCAGAAAAGCAAGAGACTTACAGCCTTGATCCAAGCCGAAAGCCTTGTGGAGGACATTGATCAGTGGGTATTTGCCCTGGTTGCAGAATGTTCCCATGTAGTCATCCATGTCGATAGTCCACACCATGGCTCCTCCAAATTGGTTCTTCATTAGCCAGTCAGCCTACAGATGATGGGCAGAATAATGTAGAAGGAGCCCATTGAGCTTTAGTCAAGGGGTTCGACGAAACACACTTAGCTAAGGACACTAAACACACTTAGCTAAGGTCCATTTACATTAAATCATTTATCTAATGCTTTTACCCAAAGTGACTTACAGTAGAGGCAAGGATTACAATTTATGTGTCGTCCCCAGTAGTTCAACCCACAAATTTCCTGTTGTTAACACAATGCTCTATTTGTTTAGCTACAGGAACCATTTATTAACATCAATGCAAACCTAGACTCAGTTTATAATAATTGATACTTTATAGATCCTCATGGGGAAATTCTCATTTCCCTCCCCCAACCTGCTCTCTGTGGGTGAGAGCAAGCTGGCTGTGAAGGGCAGCCACCCATAGCTGGGGGTTGAGGGAGCACCCAGGGAGCTGGGGGCCTCGCTCAAGAACCCGCAGATGTGCTGAGGCCGGGCTTCAGTTGGTGGCCTTCTGATCACAGACACAGAGGCTTAGCCCACTGAGCCACACGCTCTTCTCAGTTAGTAAGTTAAGACAGTATTTTATTTACCTGAAATAATGCCAGTTAAAAAGTTCATTATTTTCACACAATCTGTAAGTTTATGTGTCCAAATACAAATCAATATACCATAGATCTGTCTAGCATTTACAAGTACTTCATGTACTTACAGGTACATATTTTTTCAATTCCATGAGTTCCTGTGCACTCATCAAAGCCTCACCTTGATCTGGAAGCTCTTGAGATTGTCATAGCCAACCCACTGGTTTCCCTTATAGGCGTAGGGCACATTCTGCTCAGTGTTCCAGACTTCTGTAGCTCCATCCAAAAAGCCACAGATCTATGAAAAGAGAATTTAAAAATTCACTGAGGACCTCATAGATGTTCTGGTCAAGCCATTAACAAGTTCATCTTCTATACTGCTTTTGTCCGATACAGGGTTGTGGAACATATCCTGGGAACAACAGATGCAGGGCTGGGAGTAAGCCACGGTGGGGCAGTCCATGCACACATATGGCAATTCTGAGCTGGGGGGGGATTTAATGAGGGGCCCAGAGGAAACCCCAGTATCGCCCTCCACACATACAGAGCTGAGGAATTGAACCGTGGTCTCCAGAGGTACAAGGTGGCCATGCCATCCACCTATTCATCAATATTAAGCATATCCATCCATAAAATAGGAGCATTAATAACCGGAAATGTCTTCCCAACTTGAATCCTCAGTGCCCGTGGATC
The DNA here is from genome assembly GCA_026781145.1 of Hippopotamyrus pictus. Classification (NCBI taxonomy): domain Eukaryota; kingdom Metazoa; phylum Chordata; class Actinopteri; order Osteoglossiformes; family Mormyridae; genus Hippopotamyrus; species Hippopotamyrus pictus. Next base: position 1,448,514 of record JAODLC010000113.1, read on the forward strand.
TGGTTACCTCGAAGTAGGCCAGCTCACCAGCCTCCTGGGTGTACTTTCCTGCAGTTCCAGCCCCTGAGATTGGAGCGCCGATGCCGTGGTTGGCTGGGTTACTCAGGGTGAAGGTGTTGCCATAGGTGGGGAAGCCAACTAGCAGTTTCTCAGCTGGTGCTCCATTATTCTTCCAGTAGTTCATTGCATAGTCCTATAAAAATAAAGATTACACACTAAGATGAAGAAAAGCATTGAGTACCAGCCCTATATTCTATAACTTCAGATAGATAGATAGATGGATGGATGGATGGATGGATGGATGGATGGATGGATGGATGGATTTACTTTTTTGATCCCAACTGGGAAATTCCTTAATATTAATATTCCAAGTATGTTTTAAAAAATCAATTTCTTTTGGTTTGTGGTGGCAGGGGTGACCCAACATAAAATAATAGTAATAAAATAATAAAAACAAACTATGGATTGTTTTATTTTCTGTGCAGGACCATAGAAGGGACACTGTGTAATATGGCCACTCCATAAATACAACTGCCCCTTCATAGGTGCCACTGTCCTGTGGGTTGTTAAAGAATAATTTTTCACAAATTGTTTTGGAAAATCTATTGTCTTTATTAAAAAAAAAACAACTTTCATGATCTCTAGAGACCAACTATGGGGTTTTTAGACAAAAATGTCTCAGGCCGTTCATTTTTTGTGTATATACTCAATAACATTCATGCATTTCCTACTTACCACATTGAAGTAGATGTAGGATCCAGAATCAAAGGAGTCCCTGTACAGAGGACTGCACTCCCCAGTGAAGGGGTCCCAGGAGCCGTGGAAGTCGTAGGTCATCACATTGATCATGTCAAGGTACCTGATTATACAAGGAACAGAAATATATGGAAAGGACAGACATGGTAACTGGATCATTTAGTGAATTTTCTTGTCCCCTTGGTCCCAAAATAAGGAGTAAGCTATAACGTATATTATATAGAAAATATGACAAAATAGCTAGCTACACAAGACATTTTTATTTGGCCATTTCAAGCAGATGCCTGAGCATGAAGAGTATTCCTGTGTTGCTAGTCAGAGAGAATTTGGGTGTGATAAAACGCGTTTTGTGCTGACGGTTGTCATTGGCACGGCACAGCATAGTGGGATGGTGCCACCTCAGAGGGGTGCCACCTGCCAGCTGTATAGGGCAGCATGGCTTAGGTCAGTGGTCACCAACGTGTCGACCGCAGCTCCACAAGTGACTAGAAGGGAGTCAACAATTTGTCCTGTTCCCACTTGCCCACCCCCACAAACAAAAATCTAATGTGGACCTTTGCTCAAAAGAGTGCTATAGAGTTTAGGTCTGGCTTGGTTCCATGGGTGACATTGAAGAATGACACTTACTTTCCAACTTCGGGTATCTGGTAGGCTGTGTCGATGGTCCCGCGACCAGCCGAGACAGCGGCAGACATCAGCAGTGGCCGCTTGTTGCTCTGCTTAGCTTCAGCTTCAAAGGCTTCCCTCATTTCCTATTAAACAAACAGAGAGTTTTCCACAGTCAAACCGAAAAGACATACTTAGAGGTCATGCTGGTCTACTATAAGATGGGTCCTGCATTTCACACTTACATACTTGGCTGTATAAATAGGAAAAACTACCAGATTTTTCATATACTGTAAGCTTTTTGTAAACATTTTTGTAAAATGCTAAACGGTAATTTAAAGAATTTGCCATGCTGTTCCACGGACCTTTCATTACACACTAGGTATTTGGGCATTTCCTGATTCACTTGAGTTTAACTTTATGGTCGTGTGTGTTTTAGGATTGGAAGGATTCAGCCTTGTCATGTAACACATTTACAGGAAGCAGCCTGCAGCCTATTCCAGATATAAAATGGTGCTTCTTGTTTTCTAATTAAACTACAGATGCCTGTCCCTGACATTTCCACCCCAGAGTCAGATTCACTTAGAATTAAATTAATAAATCAATGAATTTACTTTAAATCAGTTACCCAACTAATTAATTAATTAACAATTTAGTAAAGAGCAGTGGATAGTCAGGCAGCACAGTGGCACAGTGGTTAGTGCTGCTGCATCACAGTGAGAAGGTCCTGGGTTCGGTCCCGGGTCCTTTCTGTGTGGAGTTCACACTCTCCCCGTGTTTGCGTGGGTTTTTGCCGGGGGCTCCGGTTTCCTCCCACGGTCCAAACGCATGTAGGGCGGGTTGATTGGCGAGTCTAAATTGGCCCTGTAGTTGTGTGAGTGTGTGCCCTGTGGTGTGCTGCCGACTGCCCAGGGTTGGCTCCCGCCTGCACCCGTTGTTCCCGGGATAGGCTCCGGATTAAGTGGTGACGGAGGTGGATAGTCCAGGTCCAGAAAGGCAAAATACCCTGACCAAGATTTTGCTTCACCCAACAGTTGAGTACTCTGTGACTGTGACTATTTATGGTTGGTTTATGGAACTGGTTGGCTGAAACAAAATCTCGGTCTGGATTTTTACTTTCTGGACCTGAACTAACCATCTCTGTTAGTAAATATGCAAACGTAGCAAATGCATTCTGTCAATCTGTCAAAACTTTCACAGAGTGGCCAAACTTATTAAGAACTGGTAGGACATAGGGCAAATAAACCACATAAGCCAGTGAAATATGCCAGACTATTGCGTTTTAGCCCCAGAATTACCTGCAATAGGACAGAGTACAGCTGCTGGTCTTGTGGAGGGCTCCCCCTGTTGCCTGGGTATTCCCAGTCAATGTCAAGACCGTCAAACTGATACTTCCTCAGGAAGCTGATGACAGAGTCGATGAAGGTTTGACGGGTACCAGAGGAAGCCACCATAGCAGAGAATCTTAAAAAGGGAAGAAAGCCAGTTTTATGAACTGTGTAGCACAGGCATTTGCATGTAAAAGGTTAACTAAAACTGACCAAGTCTCCTTTCGGAAATTTAATATATCTGCAGTCACATTGAAAGGACGTTAATTTCAAATATACTAGCCAGCATAATAAAATATTCTCTATACTAGTTTTAAAGAAGCACTTTTTTATTTTAATATTTCCAAAGGCCGAAGGATATTGCTGATGATAGATAAGACAGTACTTTACAAACTGGTAATGGTGATCCTGGTCTTCATTATTTATCAACATTTATTATTAGTAAGATGTCTAGTATAGTGGTGCTCAAGACAGAGCAAACAGGCAACAGCGCTGTATGTTTTATTGATGGCGAGTTTGCTGCTGTGGCACCTTAGCCCCACATGACACACTCGACGAATGTGTGCGGTAAATTAATGTCGAACTTCCTACCCAGAGGAGCCGAAATTCCAGCCTCCAACAGAGAGCAGAGTTTTCATGTTTCCATTCCTGCAAAATTAGAGTGAACAGAATTGATATTATTGGCTGGCAACTGGACGCTTTATGGACATGAACGGGACAAAAATTGTATCCGGGACAGGTTGCATGCATCTGCAGAATGGCGGGCAGTGGTTCCCTCACTGGTTCTTAAGGTCGTTGAACTGGCCGTAGAGTGTCACGTCATCCCACTCGTAAGTGGCGAGCTTGCCGTTTGTGATCGTGGCAAAGGCGTAGAGGAGGTGGGTACACAGGCATGGGTCGATGTTAGTGGGCATGTAGATGGTTGGAGGAGGCCTGTATTGTGCCCAGTTGGTGAAGTAACAGGACAGGATGTAGGAAGAGCCTGGATGGGAGAAGAACATGTGACGATTCAGTACGAGGAACTGTATACCAATCGATAAATAACAGGTGTGCAATAGACCAGTGACAACAACTAACACCTCGACGTCACGATCCCCATAAAGTGCAGCTGCAAGTAATTCAGATTTCGATATTGATGAAGCCGATGGTTTGGGGGAAGAAACTGCTCCTGAATCTGGAACCCAGCGTTCTGATACTGTGAAAGTTCTTATCAAACTCTGGGGTGAGAAGACAAGGATTATGATTAAGATGGACTTGATCCTATTTGATCCCAAGTGGAAATTCAGGAATGTGGCTTTGGTGCTTTAGGTCATGCACTACACTTTATTGGATCAATGGTTGATGCATATCCAGTCGATGGATGGCAGTTTGGTTTCCATAATCTTCTGGGCTGACCTCATAACCCTCAGACTGGCCTTCTGGACCTAAACTGTGCTCATCCCCCACTTCTTTAGCTATCTCAGTAAACGACAGACTTTCACGCGGTCCGATCCAGTGTTCCCTGTCTATCTCGGCCTCTCTGGGACCTGGACGCCAAGGAAGTTGCTGAAAGTTTTCATTGGATGGCCAGCAATGGTGATCAATCTGTGACTCCTGATGTGATTCGAGAGCTCCGTCTTCTTTTTTATTGACGTTCAGAGTGAGGTTATTGTGTTGGCTCCTCTCCAGTGGACAAGGACGAAGATATCAAATGAGAACAGGGGCCAGCTGTGCTCCACATGTCTTTAGAACAGAGGAAGGGATGTGATTTTATCCAGCAGCTCTGCCAGCTTTGACCTTGCTGAAAGTCGTCTGCTCTTCCTGTTCAGACATTTGCAGCACAAATTCCCCTGGTTCACTGAATTCTTTTTGTGTCTGGTCCACATTAATGGTCCTCAGACTTTGAAAATAAGTTATACAGCATGTCAAGTAGTATAATTTTATCTCACAGGGTGAACAGTGACTATACTGTACATGCAACATGAACTACATAACATAAGATGAATTACATGAATGCTCACTAAAGGGCTTTATAACATTTAATCGCGTATACAAATATCCTTGCCTTAAAAAAATTAATAAGAAATATAGCGATCATCCATCCATTTTGTTTAAATTCTTCTCATGTAAAGGGCCACTGTGGACCTGGATCTCCACCCAAGAAGCATTTGTCACACTATTTGGGACATTCCTGACACATAATAAGGGACATTCCTGACACACAATAAGGGACATTCCTATCAGGTTGCCAGTATATAGTATGAACACTGAAGCGGAATTAAAACTGAATCGTTGACTTATTAATATTAAGATGAAAATCTATACTGCTAATATTTTTTTTCCTGATGCTGGTTCCTGGGGGAAGTGTCACCTCATACCTGCAGGACTGTGGGTGCGAATCCCACCCATGCTTTCTGTATGTAACCTTTCCCTGTTATTTCCTCTACATGCTCTGTTTCCTCAGTAGTACTGAAATGCATAGGCAACTTTGCATATAAAGCCATTACTGGCCCCTTCTTTTCTTGTTTGACTGTCTACTTGAACATTTCCAAGGTGGATACCTATTCCTTGCACTCTAGTGATTGTTGGCATCTACTAGTTCCCAAAGTGTCCACCACATTGACCATGGTCAGTTTTAGGTTTGCTGCTCTGGCTGCATGGAAAATGCTCCAAGCTTCAAACACCTGTCACCTGGGATATGTTCAAATATGTGATGATAAGGGCTTTAAGGCATGAGTTGGGTTCATGCAATTGTTTGTAACTGCACTGCTTTAATAGTTTAAATATTTATTTTCCTTTGATCGCATGTTTCTGTTTAAATAAAGGTAAATAAAAATAAATACATTTGGATTCATTTCACAGAATAATGTATTAGACAGATCACTTAATATTAGCTTGTCATTTCTCATTCTGGCCATTAGAGGGAGCTAGGGGCAAACTTTTGGATTTCTTTCTCTCTCTTTCACCCGCAAATGAGTTGATTTATTTAATCAGCAGTGCGTATTTAAGTTACACCTTGGTATTTTCTGTTTGGAGTTAATTGGTACCGCATTGAGGTCCTGGTTTTATGGATTTGGCCTCTTCTGAAGATCTTGGGTGCGAGAGAGATATGTAGAGATACCTGTCTCTTTAATGTCATTCTGAGAGTGAGATACTATTCTGCAACTGAATTCTCAACTACACTGGGAGAAGGTAGTATTACGCACTGCTTGACTATGAATTCGAGCAGTGGTATCCCAGTCCAGTCCTTGGAGACCCACAGACAGTCCAAGTTTTGCTCTACCAGGAGCTGGTAAGGAGAAAAAACATGGACTGTCTGTGGGTTCTAGAGGACCGGATTGGGAAACAATGTATTAGACAAATGCTGAAAAAGAAGAAAAGGGCCAGAATATAACTTAATTAAAACTAGATTAAATTAAGTTATGTTGAACAATTTTACGTGGACTCCCGACATGTGAACGTATGATACACCATCTATCAGGGAAGGGACTTGGCAGCCAGTTTCACTTACCGAGCTGCGCGTTGAGCAGCAGGGCCAAAGCTGTAACGGAGAAGCCAGACAAAAACACATATTAACATGCAGAACGTTCTGTGACACCATCATGAAACATCATGACTCAAAACAGCACATGGTACGAAGCTGCCAGCTCCACCCCCAGAAAGTTTACAGTTATGACCCTGACAGTGAAAATATGCCGGTTTACCCAAAGGTAGTGTGCGACTTACCCGAAAAAAGCAGTAGTTTCCCCATGATTGCCCAGTACAAAAGTGAGTCTGCAAGGTCGCACCTTTATACTCTGTACCTTTTTCCACAATATTTACTAAAGATTGAGGTCCATTATGATTTAATAATGCTTTGCTTGATCACTTATCATGTTTTCACTATTTTTTCGACAAACACCGGACTGCTATACTTTAAATAACCACGTGGTAAGATAAAGATACGCAGTTCAGTGAAATTTGCCTATTTTTGTGAATGAAAGGACAAACGGGAAAAATTAGGAAGAAAAGTTAGTACTGCTCAGTTCTGTAAACCATGGACTAAACATTTTTCTGCATGCGTATGTTGGGTCTGTGGTAAAGTAAGGGTAACTTAATATCTTCTCTATAATACAGAGATACTCTATCCTTAAGATTATGAATTACACCTATTGGGGATTTTATTCTTGAATAAAAATCATGTGAATAACTATAAACTATTCATGTGAATAAATATTAAATATTTAGTTCTTTATTCAGAAATATCAACATAACAATATTTGATCTTCTTTCAAATTATATCTATAGATAAAGGTGATGTTATTGCATGACCTACACAAAAACAACATTTACTTCTTTAACAAAAGAAATTAACTGTCAATTCCTACTGAAGATAAAGTTAGGACACTATGTCCTAATAGCCAGTATGTTCCCCTCAGTGAGACGTTTTCTATAACCATCTTTTTATAACCACCATCTCTGACATGGACTGGCAGAAAGTTTTCCCCACTCTCCAATGCAGAATTCCTCAAGCTGTGTGATGTTTGAAGGGTGTCTTGCATACACAGTCTGTTTCAAATCACCCCACAGCATCGCAATAGGATTCAGATCGGGCTTTGACTTGAGCATTCCAGAACTCTCAATTTCTGTCTTTTGAGCCACTCCTTGGTAGGGCATGTTTTGGGTCATTGTCATGTTGCATGGCCCACCTCTGCTTCAGTTTTAATTTTTGGACACTTTGATACGGTGAAGAATTCATATGGATTCTATGATGGTGAGCTGGTCAGGTCCTGCTGCGGAGAAGCAGCCCCAAACCATGACATGCTTCACAGTTGGTATGAGACCCTTTTGCTGAAATGTTGTCTTTGTTTTATGCCAAACACGTCCTCTGTTATGATCCGCTCTTGGGCTGCACTTATTAGGACGGCCTGACCTGGCCTTGTTGGCAGTCATTTTTAAATGTTCTCCACATTGTACTTGTGGTTTAAATAAGACAGGCTTCTCTAAAATGCTCTGTAATGATGCTCTAATCGTTAGTACCTGATGTGGAGCACCTGAATCTGATTCCAGGTATGATAAGTAGCAATAAATGTGGAATTACCCTATCTGTTTTCTCCCTCACAAGAAATTGCTTTTCTATTAATTACATTTTACACTTTTTTAAAAAAAACTTACCTATGTTAATAAAGGCAGGTTTGCAGTGTCCTAATTATTTCACATGACTGTATATGCAGGTATTCCCAACACTACTAGTAAAAATAGAAGAGAAAACAGATGTACAACCTGTCTGGAAAATGTAATTGTATTATTTGAACAATTACTAGGTGTTATATAACCGATAGGGCTATCTCAAAGCGATTGGGCTATCTCAAAGCGATTGGGCTATCTCAAAGAGATAACAATACGGTGCAGCTAATGCACATTTTTATCTAACTGATTTATCATTGAGAACAGGTCAAATGTCCTTTTGTCTCCATACAGTACAAAATAGGTATGTGAGAAAAATATAGTTCTTAATGTCAAAATCACACATGTATTCTGAAGCACATTTCACAATGTTGTAGATATATTTTTAGACTTAATGTGTTCACAGTCTTTTCTCTATGCTGTGGTCTGTTGGGGAAACATCTCCAGTTTAGGTAATGCCACTCATTACCTAAACAAACTCATTAGAAAAGTCAGCTCCATCACAGGACTGACCCAGGACCCAGTAGAGGTAGCTGCAGAGTAGCAGATGTGACAAAACTGCCATAATGAACATCATGAGCAAATCTGCCCATCTGCTCCATGGGCCACACTCCTTAGCCAGTGTTTCCCAACCCGGACCTCGGGGACCCACAGATGGACCATGTTTTTGCTCCCTACCAGGACCTGGGAGGAAGCAAAAACATGGACTGTCAGCGAGTCCCCAAAGACCGGATTGGGAAACACTGGCTTTAGCTACCATGGTGTGCTCAGAAGCATTTCTGGGGATCCTTTCTATCTTCTGCCATCAGGTGCCACAGTACCTTCTCCCGGCATGCTAGCTCTCATCCCCCCAGACATAACACAACACAGGACAGCATTTAATAACAAGCAATGTTACCGTACATAATTGTACTTATACTATGTACGTCATTAATTAATTTACATTTATTCTCTTATCTATCTTGTTTTTGCACAACATGGTTTGCACAATATATTTTTGCACTTTCATACTTAAACTTTGATATCGCTCAATTATCTCTGTTTCCTTTGAGAAAACAAAGTTAAGTACACATGATTACATAATAACAAGGGTGCTGCTTTGATATCAGTATTGGCAAGCACTAAATCAGCCCCGAACCCCCCATCACCTAAACATGCAGTACCCCCACGATATTGGCAGGGACATTTCCCTACCTTCCATACCCAAAACTATGCCCTTGCACCATGATGTCACCCAGGGTGTCCCCTGCCTTGTGTCCTGTGCTTCCTGTCATAAGCTCCAGGCTTACTGCAACTATGAGGTTATGATGAGATGGATTTGGAAACAAATATGTTTAAACACTTTCCAAATGACTAAAAGTCCCAACTTACAACTTGTACAATACAAAACTCTCCATAGAATACACTTCACAGGACAAAGGATGTTCTAAATACATTCAAACTTATGCACCCATTGCTCAGGTAACTTTGTATAGAACTCCATGCATGCCATATGGTCCTGCACACCGGTACAGAAGTTCTGGCAGAGGATATGTGAAGATCTATCAATATGGTTTAATTGTCACATCCCAACCTCACCCACATTGTGCATTTTAGAAGATGCTAGTGAATTAAATATGGAAGAAATTAAGGCACACGTGATGAGATGGATGATTACATAATTAAATATATTTTATGCCATTTTATATGTGTTATATGCATTGCTTTGGTTAGTCTTTAACCAAAATTTAGTCAACTAACCTGAAATATTTGAAAACTGAGGCTATTCTGGGGAAAGACACCCTTTCACACTGAGGGGTCACCAGGTCACTGCGTCCATCCTCAGCCACTACGTGTGAGATTCTCTCCAGCAGTGAGGCTTGAACACTGGAATCTGCTGCAGATACAGAAAAAAAAACACAACCATTGCCTGGTCGTGATGAAGGCACTGCTGAGCAATCGGGACACCAGGAATGACTGTTGAATAGGGTTTGCCGTTCAATGGGATATAGTGATCTTCTTGCATAACATAGATGCTCCCCAAACACCACTTTTCTTTTGTGTCATTTTTGTTCACATTTTATAATAATGAAAATTAAAAAAAAGTCAAAAATAAGTAAGCATCCTCAATGGAACAGGTTAGCCACACAAACTACTGAATGTGTCACAAATGTAAATGCACAAACAGCGGAGCCCCGCAAGTCCAAGTCATGAGATCAGATGTTATTTTAGAAAAAGTACACGTATTGCACAACAGAACAATGAGGAAGGAAATGAAATAAACCAACTCTCTCTCTCTCGACTTCCAGACCTTCACTCATCAGACATGAGGACCTGTGTGTTTTTTATCTGCTTCTTCCTTGGTAAAGTATATCAAACTTTTAATCATGTCGTTGTAGGTACTACTACTAATTAAGCGGAGAGGGAAAATTCAGGCTCAGAAAGTTCAAATCCAGACCAAGATTTTGTGTCAACCAACCAGTTGAGTACTTCGTGAATGTGACTCATTATACTCAACTGGTTGGTTGAAACAAAACCTTGGTCTGGATTTGCACTTTCTAAACACGAACTTTCCAGCTTTGTAATTAAGGATGTCTTTGTTCAGAAAACCAGCAATGCAAAAACCTTTTTCTTAGGGCATTTATTTATATTTCCTGACCCATCAAATGTCTTTCCTTTCACCAACAGTATCTTCTGAAGCCAAGGCTAGAATTTCTGCACCAAGTTTGGTGACAGCCATCGCCAAGGAGTCTGTCACCATTCATTGCCAGTATGACCCCGGTTACAGGAATTATGAAAAGTACTGGTGTAGAGGGGCAATACACAGCTTCTGCAGGACAGTAGTGAAAACCACAGGGTCCAATACAAATAACCGGACTGCCATAAGTGATAACAGATACAAGGGAGTCTTAACAGTGACTGTCCACGACCTGCAGCTAGAAGACAGCGGGAAGTACTGGTGTGCTATTTCCAAACCTCTGAAAAACATCTTCGCTGGAGTTTTCCTGCAGGTTTTAAACGCAGGTAATTCCACCTGGAACATCATACCAAGACATTTTAGAGTTACAGAAAAAGCCAAGGGCACACATTAACATAGCTGGGTTCTTTGACAATCTGGTCTTCACAGATAGACCAGCTCATGCTACTACAGTGAACACTACTGCTTCTAAGCCAGCTGGGGGCAGCAGAGTACCGTGAGTCTTATTAAGTCATAGTAAAAACCTACAACAGGCTACTTTAATGTATAAAACATACGTATTCTCGAAACGTATAAATAAACTCCCACAAAACATACATCCATGTGTGTTACCTTGACATATGCATAATCATTATAGCTCTTGATATTAATTACACCTGATGATGATTTGAATGGTTGGTATCATAATGAATAAATGGATTCTGATCTCTAAATCCTACCTCCCTTTGACACAGCGAGCTCAAGTTCAAGTTTCAAGATATATGGGCAGTTCTGCGTTGGATCCTCTTTGGTGCCTTGCTAGGTTGTGTTGTGATTGTTAGTGTCCAGAAGACTACTGGATGATGCAACTTTCATGTGGCTGCAGGGATCCATTGTTCACACTGACATCTGCTTTCCTCACCTGACACTAAGTGTGTCTTTATCTTCTGTGAACAGACGGGATGCTTTATCCCCATCTTTGGCATACAGTCAAACTGTAACCCTTTCAAAAGACTGCCATGAATACTTTAGAAAGGCTGTAAATGTCCACTTCTTTTAGTATTGATGATTTAGTAAACATCTGATCTTAGTAAGAATTTGTAAGTGGTTGGTAGAAGTAATTTTTCAGTGGGCCTTCATGAACTATGGTCAGTTTTCTATGTATTTACTTTGACTAACTAAATATGTTAAGTTTTTTTGGGCACTTTTTGACTGTTTCACTATACAGATATAATCAGGCATAATCAGTCTTTGAAGGAAGGTCAACCAAAAATGCCATTCTAATCTTGAATTTTAACTAGCTATAAACCAATGCAATTTTAGTTACCAATTACAAACTCAGCAGCATTTGATGTGAAGAAATCAGTTAAAGGATAATTTTGTAAATAAATTAGGTTTAAAACAGAAACATTCATAGAATACTTCTAAAATCTACAAAGATGTCTGTGAATACATAAACAAAGCAGCCCTGTGCCTGATTTTCCTATTAGCTTCTGAAATCCGCCCTAGTTTATTAAACACGTGGTGAGTATTTGTAAGCGGGAGGCTCTGCACCTCAAAGTCCAAAGGATGATGCACCTTTAATTGCTTCTGCTGGGTCCAGAGGAAGAATATATGGAAGGAAACTGAAAAACGTGTGTGTGTCTTTTTGTGCAAATTGTGCGGGAGTGTGGGTCTGCTGCAAATACAGTTTGGGTTATTGTTGCCATAGCTGTTTCTCTGTGCTGGAGAATTCCACAGCATTGTATTGATATATACTGGGAAAACTTCTGCAATCCCAGAACTACCAAGTTGACCATTAAGGATTTGTGGTTTTTGGAAAACATGTCAGGGTCAGGACACCTTAAAGCAGGGGTGCCCAACTCCAGTCCTGGAGGGCCAGAGCCCTACACGTTTTTGGGTTACCACTCATTTAACACACCTGATTCAACTCCTTGTGCTAATTGCCACACAGCTCTTGAGCTGAATCATTTATGGTGGAACAGGGAAAGAACTAAGCTACACAGGGCTCCAGCCCCCCAGGACTGGAGTTGGGCACCCCTGCCATATTCCTTGTTTATGCTGTGGGTATTTCCTTAAATTATAAGACTCGAGCAATGGTCAATCACAACTACATGGGTGCAATTCAAAGCAATACTTTTGGTCAATGTACATTTAAATATTTTATTTCATAAATGTTCCCTGTTTGACATATATCTATGTGAACTAAAAACAGTTCTCTTTTTACATTGCAATGGAAACCAGATACATGTACAAAGATATTATAGAACAAGTTGATTTTGTTTTTCTCTTTTGATAACATTTATACAAAGGCTTTTCTGAAGGTTTGTAATTGTGTATTTAAATAATTATATGTTATAGTTTTTAACAATCAGTTATACAGACAATACGTTCAAGTATGGCTGTGTGTTAGCCTAATAATCATTTCTAATCTTGGCCACCTGCCAAGATCAGCTTAAAATTATTGCGGAAAGAGTGGTGGATATATGTATATGTATATAAAATTCTTTGGTCGATTTTTTCCGCTGCTAAAATGGGCTACTTTCGCTATTTTGGATGACATATTTGGTTCAGAAAAACTGAAAAACAACCAAAAAAATCCATGGCTTAAAGGAATCCATGCTTTGTAGTTTAAGCGGCAGTGTAAGTGAATTTAAATGTCCTACTACAATATTTAACAGTGAAGAAATGAATCTTTAAAGTCTCAGGTTCATCCTGAGATATAAAAGACACTGATGTGTTTTAACAACACACTTAATCTCTCAAGCCAGGTCAGCACGTGCCATGATCCCTCTTTGCCAGTCGTCTACAAGGCTCCGCTAAAAAACTTCAAAATAAGAATCCCCTTGGCGGCCATCAAGTCCTCCGTCCGATGTGACTATGCTCCTCATCCGCATCACCTCTGAAGTCACTCCTGCCATCCATTCCTTAGACACGAGAGTCCATGGCGTATTTTTTCCCTGCTGCTGTCCTTCCATACTGATATATGGACCTGTGGTACTGAGAGGATCTTGCATCTGTACCAGAAGAGGGGAAATATTTGATGCTTTAATAATTTCATGCATGTTTATACTGGTATTAAAATTAGTGAGGGACTTTTATTTTGAACTCACCCCTGAAAATATACAGGCAGCATGTTAGTACAATCGAGCTTAGAAAACATCCTGTTGACCCAGCCATTGCCAGCCAACAGGACCAGCCAAACTCATAGTGCATTCCTAAGTAGACATTCTTCAGGACAAGGGTGGCTCTCTCTACGTACACATCCACTGCATACCACACTGAACCAATCATTCCCGGGATGCCTGTATGAAAAAGGACAGATAATGTTTTTTCTTAGCTATTAAAACAGATTCATTGATGATTCCAGAAATAGGCTGACAGTTGTTGGGCTCGTCAGCCCTCATACCTCCCAGTCCAAATATGAAGCCCGCAAAGTAGCATATCCTCAGCTTGATGTTGGGCTCTTCCTTTAGAAGCTTGATGAAATCCAGGCCCAGGACTAGGATGATGAGTGCAAAGCTGGCCAGGATGTCAGCAGTGATCATCAAGGCTCGGGTCAACACGATCTTCACTGCAAAACACCACCAGCGGCTTCAGCAGAGCAGCATTACACAATCTGAAGGACCTGAGACTCTCCATCACAGAAGACGCCTATAGACATATTTGTGTATCTGTCTGCAGCAGTCCACAAGTACTGTAATGATGGCCAGTAAAAAGGGTTCAAAATTCGCATAACTAAGAAGACAACGCTCCCTTTATAATCCAGGAAAAACAACGTAGCATGGTCTTCTTAAGTTCTAAATTTATGTATGCCGTCTTTACGTAAGCAGAATTAATGAATAACTGCACAAGGGAAACCGTGATGAAATGATGAATATGTAATAGTTACAGAGAGAGTCCAACAGTACAATTCAATATCCAGTCTAGCACTTGGGAAAGTCATGTGTGAAACGGGGAGATGTCAACTTACACGGATGCTCAGCAAGGATGGTCTCATACTGGTCACATGTGCGGATCCCATCCTGCGTATTGGTCACGCACTCCCACCAGAGCCCTCGGCATTTTTGGCTGACCTGGGACGGGTCAGCAGACATTGATGGAAGGCTGTGAGGTTCCATATCATCAGACACAAACACGGTATTTATTTTTAAACACAAACATACACATCCCTTACATGGGAATTTGCCCAAAGAACTCTTTGTGAACACAAGGACTGTGGAGGAACAACTAAGACTCTTGACAGTCTGAATGTAAAACGATTGAACAGAACAATCTTGCTTGTATGAAGAACAGTTTTGGGAAAGCCTAAATTAAAAAGAGTACAGCAGAAACATGCAGTACGTCATGTTTCAATAGGCCATTGCTGTACCTGTATATATACCTATGTATCAATCTGCATACGTGTATCAATAACCTCCTTCTTTATGCATATTCGTCAAGCGTCTTCTTTCGGAAATGCTTACCTGCAGTTTCATCGCGAGAAGCTACTTGTTTGCCAGAATAAATGTTGGCCAACAAATGATTTGCACAGATGCATTTTTTTTGTCCATTTGCAGCTAATTTTGCTCACCTCCCAATCATCATCAGCATTGACCATCCAACAGTCGGTCCAAGTGGCCACTATCAGGAAGACTGTAGACACCAGTGCCAGACAGAATGCCATGAACTGAAGAACCACGATCATTTTCAACTCTGGAGGACTCCAAAAACAAAATACTTTTTACCAGAAGACACGAATGAAATATTTTCATCTAAACAAACTCCAGATGATTCTTGCCAGACAGTTCTTGCAAACATCAAACTAATGCAATGCTCATTTTTCCCTTTAATTTCTTTATACAAATTAAACATGGCACCAGTACAGTGTCTGAAATCCAACCACAACTATTTTCATTTCCTCTCATTACAGTGCAGACTTTACAGTCCTGAATGTTGCCATGATTTATTACACATTGTTTAGTCCAATCACACTTTTGACTATCCCATTGGTACCTCAGTTAGAGAAGCCGTTTAACAATAAACACAATTAAAAGCATCTAACGACTTGCATTAAAAAGGCCAGACATGAAGTAGAAGGACATGCAAGATTACTCAACCCAGGAAAAGCCAACTTACTGGGTGTATTGTGACAGCATGGACCCCAAAAGCATTGTACAAACAGTAAACAAAAGGCAGAGTCACTGAAATGGTTTTTTAATGATTTCCTTCAGCAAAAGATGGTTTTCAGTACACTGCTCTTCATCCATAAATAACAACAGCAACAGCAATAACAAGTACATATAAGCTTTGTGGATAATCTATGGCCAGAAAATGCAGACACATTACTATCTCCTACAGCCCCAGAACACACAGTACAAAGAACCTGTACTATTAAAATAAAGCGTATGACGTGCATGCAAAATGAAGCACAACACAGATTTCAAAATAAAAGCATCAGTTCAGATTGACAAGTTTGAAAACTTAAGATTTACCTCCACTTTGAGCAGGCAGGACTCATGCTTAGGTTCTACATGAAGGTTTGCTGGTACAAAACACCTGACTCCCACACGTTGTGTGACTGGGAGAACTAGACAGATTTGTGGGTGAAAAAAAAAAAAGAGATGGTCTAGCACGACAGAACGAGGCGGATTCTGGGCCTACATGTAATGGAGAACCTCTTCTGAATAATGCAAGACTCCATTACCTTCCTCCATCCCCCACTCCTGCCTTCCTCCCACCCAAAATAAATAACCCTTGTTTTTTTCCACGGCTATTTTTGAACCTCAATGCATGAAAGGTGTGCCCTGAATTCTCATGAAGCGACTCCTTTCGACTGTAAAGATGCCATTAGACTCCAAACAGGAGGTTTACGACTGTGAGGGTAACTGGCCTCAGGCATCACTCCTACACGTCCTCCACCGGTGATTTTCCTCTGTCTGACATTCTGGGGGTTGGGGTATTCGTACTGATTACTGCCATTGTTTGGGTCTGACTTAAAAACAATATCAAAACTGTGACAACAAATATAACGTTATTGAATTGCAATATAACCTTTCAACTTCTCGATTTAATGAAGTTGATTTTTGACGGAAGCTCTTACATCATGTCATTAGAACCAGATAGCTCAATCATTTTTCCGTAATACATGTACATGATTTCACCATGTTTATTAGAACGCAGTTTCATTCTCGGGCTTCGTCTCTGCAGTCGGAATTTCTGTCTGCAGATGTGTTAATGATAGTGGCATATGGAAGCATCCTGATCAAAATAAAGCCCTTTTGTGGTCCGTGGGCTTCTCGCTGAAGCTCTTCCCTCATTGCTCTGGACAAACCCAGTAACCTCTGCTTTCATTGCACTTGGCGTCCATCCTCTGCCATAGACCAGAGCATTCCATCAGAAAGACATACATCTTCACACATTCCATGAGTTGTAGGTCATAATGTCGGAATCGTTTATGGTTTTATACATGATTGAATGTCTTACCCACAGCAGTCTGCTACTTTACTGAAGCATATTTAAAAGTATATGAACATGTTTTATTAATTTTCTTCTTGGAGAAAGCACAAAGAAGAAAAAAAGAAACAGCTTTATTGCACCATTTCTCTCTAATGTAACCTTTTAACAAACACTGATTCTGAGTTAAGCCCTAGGTCAGTTTTTGTACTATACCCTTAACTTTATCACTTTTAAGATATTTACATTTCCTGTTCAGTTATTTGTAATATACCAATGTAAAACACCAAATACATTTTTGATGATTCTTTATAATATGTAAGTGGATTGTAATGTGTCAGTTAATTATACCATGACAGCAAATATTTACCCCTCTGGACTAAAAACATCAACATTATTAATGATGGTATTGAATAAAAATATCTGAACAAAGTGTTTAAAGAACAAGTATTTCAGAGTAGCACCTAAGTAGCAAACTAATCCTTACGCCGTTATGCTCTAGGTACTGTCACTGTTTTTGATGAAAACTTATTTCAATATCATTATTTTGCATTTACCTTGTATTTTCTCCAAATTAAAAGATCCTTACATCTGCTTTTTATATGTATGTATGTATGTATGTATCTGTATATACACATATATATGCAGATCTGCCAGATCTTGCTAGTTTAGGTTCCGTTTAGGGTCATTACATTCTATTAGTCACATTTTCCCAAAGTGAGTAGAATTAGGACTCATTGTATAGGATCATTCCTGTAATTTATCTATGCATAATTTTTCATGAAGTTTACACATTTCAACAATTACAAACATAGTGATGCCACTGCTAAATTATGGAAGCTTACAGACTGTGATATTGAGGGTGTGGCCTGTGTGATTTGCCTGCTTACCCAGACCTGCGTGGAGAAAATTTCAAAAAACCTCAGATTATGACTATAGTTTACATCTTTCTTTTAATTAAAATAGGTTAATTTTCCTTGTATTTTATATTAGCCTGCCTTGCAGTGTTTGGCCAGCAGTCGATCATGGACAACTGGACAATTCTGATGGACATTTTGATCTAAATGCTTTTTTTTTAATCTCAGATATGGGTGTTTAAAAAATGTAGCCAACAGTTTTATTTTCTCAATCAAAACATTGTGTCAGGAACACAGAGCAGTCTCGCCACGGACACGTTGACGATCACTGCCCCAGAAGCTTTTCTCCTTTGGGAGTTTTTGGTTCCTCATCTCTGTTGTCTTCTGGCATTCTTTGTATTCCCTTTTCACTGTTTTATGCACCATTTTGTACACATTATGTAGTAATGGATCGCCATGCACTCTTGTCAAGCACCTTGGGGCGACTGTGTTGTGAAAGGCGTTATATTCAAATAAAATGAATTGCATTACCTATTGTACATTTATTTTAACTGTTTTAGGCTCAATATATTTCACGTGAAATAAAACTTTATTTGCATGAGTACATGAATTCTTTAGTGTTTGCATATCCCCCTTGTTCTTTTGGGACGTGCACCTACATATAGCTGAGAACGGTAAATGGACTGCATTTATATAGCCCTTTTCTACTCTTACAAGTACTCAAAGCACTTTACAAGTTATGCCTCACATTCACACTCACACACCAGTGGCGGAGGCTGCCATGCAAGGTGCCAACCTGCACACCGGGAGCAATTTGGGGTTCAGTGTCTTGCTCAAGGACACTTTGATAGGGTCAGGAGGAACCAGGGCTTGAACCTGCAACCCTCCAGTTGCTGAACAATAGCACTACCTCCTGTGCCACCATCTTCCCCATTTATCCAGTGACCACTTAAGCATTTTTGGGTTTAAGGGTCTTGATTATTCAGCCGACCATGGGATTTAAACCAGCAACCTTCTGACCACAGGCACAGAGGCCCGATATAGACTAGGAATACTATTAAAACTCAAAAATACATGTTGCCTTTCGTTTCACACTAGAGTTCTATATTTATTTTATCAGTATTTTAAAATCAGAAGGCACTATCAGACTTACAAAATATGGCGTGGTCCAAATTTAATCAATTACAAAGAAAGAAGATGCACTTTATTACCTCTATTCCATTTGGAGCAACATAATGATGCCTGAGGAAAGCCAGGGTACCTTTGATTATTCAATAGAAAATATAAGAATCACAGCACAACGTTTTAAAAACCCATTTTTATTTCAAAATGTAAATGGAATCTTACGCATTTCTCAGTAGAAACAGGACTGGTTAAACAGCATCGTGCAAGTATGCTCGGGTTTGGGAATAGCATGAGTATAATTTCACCACACTGATGTAATTTTTGGTTATCAGGGAAATGCATGAAACGCAGTAACGATTTTTTTTATATATCGCAGCTGGAATAAATTAGTTTAGCTGGGTTTGCAATTTACTGGCAATAGTACTTGTCCAACAATACAACTTCTGTACGTGCGTTTTAATTGGAAGCAAACATTTGGCGCGTGTATGGCGACTGACCGCCTCTAGACCCGATGAAGACCGCGGCACGAAAAAAGACGTCTGACCAGATGTCCATAAAACTGAAAATGGTTATATTGACATTTTTGTGAAAGTCGATTAATGAATTTCATATATACTACCTACTGTATTGTATACCATAACTAATAATTACTACTAGTTTAACTTTTTCATTCTAATATGAATAGAACAGCTTTTTTACAGTTACTAATGTGCGAAAACCAGCATGTATCACGTGTGCTTGTAATTTAGTTCTCAGGTGATTGTTTTTAGTTTAAGTGAAACTATGGATCATCAACATATAGGCTAGTAAAAAATGAAAATGATTACTAGTTTCGGTTTTAAACGACGTATATAGAGTCACACCGAGACCGCCGTTACTAGTCTACTTAAAGGCTGGCGCGGTATTTTTTAGAGAACACAGTCTCCTAAGTCATAAACTGTGTAGGCTTTCAAAACATAATTCAAAATGTGCTGCATGTAGCTTAGGTGCCGTAGATAAACCGACACACTTACTGCAACAATAATTATGGTGCATATTGAATTACACCCCGCTAATCTAAATTATACCCTTATGTAAACTATCCAGAAACAAGCTCGGAGCTGAACATGACATAGAATTAGTACAGTTTGAGAGCAATATCGTTGTTCAGTTTCTGAAATCCTCGTCTTTATTTAAAACAAATATCAGCTTTCGATGAATATCTTGACAAAAAAAATCTAAAAGCTTATCATCTTCCATATCCACACTGTGTCAATCAACCCTTCCGAATAAAATTATCTGCAGTCTTCGATTAGCAATCGCGTTTGATAAATGCTGAGGTTGTACATATTTATTAAACAACAAATACACTATTTATCATAACTAATTACAAAAAAAAGCAATTGTGTAGTTTAAATATGGCCTCGGAAAGGGTCACCAAAATAACTTTGGATTTAGAAAGTGAAAAAACAATATTTTTTTGTTAAGACCAACTGTTCTTTGTGGAGCAGTGCAGCAATTTAGCACTCTCCAAACACAATAAATGATATTAGATTAAATGATGCTAATATATGACTATATACCATTAATTTTATATCCCTGTAAAATTCTAGCTATATGTTTCTTTGTGCATGTACTTCTCTGTGTATTTTGGTGTGAACGCGTTATTGTATGTAAGGATTTTACTGTCTTTATCAAGAGGTAATAATTTAGGTTTTGCCTCCAGATTAGACTATATGTCCCATTAGAAAAGACGTTATGTCATAAGAGGAAATGGCCTTTTACACCATCTTTAAGAAATTAAAGCTGCCAAAAAAGTTGCATTTCCATTTTGATGGTGTGAGGCAGTGATGGACAAAATGACCCTTCATGAACCATTTGCTGTATTTTTTGATTCCACTAGATGGTGCTCTTGGTTTGCTTTAAAGCAGACTTTGTGCCCTTTTTTGGACAAAGACTGCCATCTAGTGGGCTCAAAAACACAGCAAAAGGTTCATGTGGCGTCGTTTTGTCTATCACTAGCGTGAGGTTTTATGTAAGGCAGAAATGCTAGATTACGTGTGTGTGACTGTGTTGTAAGTGTGTGAGTTTGTGTTTGTTACTGGCATTCAATGCCCTCAGCAGCCTCCTGCTCTCACACATACTCCCTGGCTGTGGAGGCTTGGGACTGCGAGTGCCTGTAATACTGCTGGCCGGCCCCTTCCTCTGGGGGGCAGGAGCAGCACAGGAAGGCCCCCCCTAGCATGGTCAGGCTGGCCGCCGCCCAGCCCACGAACAGAGCCGAGCCGAACTCGTACCTATAAGAGAAGTGAGACCGCAATCAGCTACAGGAAACAAAATCAAGTCTCCGCTCATAACGGCGGCATGAAACAGTCAAGCCACATTCACCACCAGAATACTTTCTGACGGCATTTTTAAATCCCAAACAAAGCTCTGATGCAAACTCTACACAGAGAGCAGGAGCCCTGACTTGGAGGTGTGAAGAAACAGTGCTGCCCTCGGAGCCTGGCTGTGGTTCTCATCTGATCATATTTAACGCACCAACATACAGTCACATTATATATAGACTGATTTGGCACTGAACAATAAAAAGAGACTCTTCAGTCTAGTTGACTCTTTAAAAATTACAACAAACTAATTATATTCTACTCAGTTGTTCATGACTGTGACAATATGCATTTCTGTTACCTTAAAATTACATTGAGACTTGAGAATTTACCTTGCATTTACAGGTGTGTTGAGGTTAAAGAACTGCTGGGAGACTTGTGTGGCATACCAAGAGACCGAGACGAATGTGCACAGCCCTGCGGGAGATAGAAGCGTCTCCAAATCAACATCACTGCTTCACTCCTGTTTTCTCAGCTGTTGCTATATATGTCACATGTGGTTCACAGGTGGTTTCATATTAACATGAAGTATCATATTTTGAGACCCAAACTGCAGTTTAGCTTGATATTCATCAAATGAAAATGTTTTCTGCTGCTCCAAATATCCAACTGTACATATTAATTTTAAGATCAGAATTTTTTTGACTGACTCATTCAGTTTTTTTCTTGACATTTTACTGTCAATTACTGCTGTAGTCACTGGCTCCCAAAGGGAAACTAAACACAAATGTTTGGTGTTTTATGTTATTGCAGAGGTGTTACTAATTAAAAAGCACCCAGTGATGCTTGTCGATGAACTTTTTAACTCAAAACAGCTCTTTTCGAACTATAAGTTGGGTTTCAGTTTATTACTATTTGAAATTTTTACTTAAAACTACTGGCTGTTTCTAATGCGATATACATTTCACTGTTCATAAACAAATGAAAAATGTATCCTCTGCATTTAACCCATATGTGACGTCATGACATAGCAGGGGGCAGCTAATTCAGCGCCCGGGGAGCAGTGCTTGGGGACGATACCTTGCTCAGGGTACCTCCGTGGTGCCTTGCTGGTCAGGGATTCAAACCTGCAGTCTTTCAGTTACAAGTGTGTTTCCCTAACCATTAAGACACCACTGCCCAATAAAGCGATAAAATAAAAACAAAGTCAAATAAAGCAGTATTTTTACTGAATTAAGCAAGTTTCCCAAGACTTTTCTGTGAGCACTGAATATACACCTCACCTGAAAGGAGGAAGAGGACCCCCCCAGAAATAGCAATCCTGCTCTTGACGAGAGGGTTATTGTCTCCGACTCTTGTGCACTTCATGCCCACAACGCTGATGATGATGGCGATGAAGCCCATCAGCACGGAAAGAACAATGAGGCCCCGGGAGGTCTGGATGTGCACTGCGGGGGGGGGGGACAGGAGGGAGAGGGGGGGACAGGAGGGAGCATGGGAGAAGGATGTGTTGGTTTCAAAGCTGAAGGAACACATCTGCTTTCTCATGTATCTGTTTGAGGTGCCTGCAAAAATGAACACGGCCTTGCCAAGGACATACTGCTGCCCAGAGGTGGACATTTCAGGTCCAGAAAGTACAAATCCAGACCAGGATTTTGTTTCAACCAACCAGTGGAGTACTCTGTGACCATGACTCTTTATGCTCAACTGGATGGTTGAAACAAAATCACGGTCTGGATTTGTACTTTCTGGACCTGGAATTTCCACCTCTGCTGCTGCCTGAGAACTTTAATGAAAGAGCGTTCTCCCACAGAGTCCACACTGGGTGGTTTTTCATAGTAATATTCACTTCCAGGAGAGCAGTAGAACCGAGGTAAAGGGTTTGTGTAGTTTTTTAACTACTTACTATTAATCTTTACAGACTATAGCGTTGTTATCAACAAATTTCCACTACTTGTTTATTGACACTTGTTGCCGCCATGTGTTTGTTTGATTATGATAGTATGCTTACAGAAACAATTAAGGAAATAATGTTGCTATATTTAATTTATATTGCGCTACAAGCCTATAATGGATAGTAAATGGCTCATAACAGCCTATTAGTATTCTGATTCTATGAATAACCTGTTATGTTATTGAGTAACCTGGTTAACAGTGTCATTATCCTCATTTTCATTTTCTGTGCTCACTGTTCCCTGAAGATTAATAGCTTCTCATAATTTATACAATCTCCTTTTTCAGCCTCTCAGTTCGGCTGGTGGTGCCAGGCGCAAGTTAAGGAAGAGCCTGCGAGTGTACGACCGCGAGCAGGCAGAGACTTGGAGGACTGTACATAGCATTGTTCATTGTGTTCTTTTACAATCTGAAGGCACTGACAGCTGTACAACATCACTGTCTCAGCAATGCTAGAAAATCCATTTAACTACTAGATTATTCCTTTCTATGGTCTTACTCTTAATTCCTTTGCACATGGAAAGTAATGTGAAGGCAGTGATTAAATCAAGAATGGTTTTACTTATTAATGTAATAAAAATTTAAATGGGAGAAAATTTAAATGAATATAAAATGCTATTACTAGTTTTTGTCTCTAGTCTGAAATATATTTAAGTGTGGTACAGAGGTTTTGCATAAACCTAATTCTACCTATTTTGCTGAACTGTTTAATATATATTATTGCCGATTAAATCAATAACAAATGTGATTACAGAGAGCGTGTCGATTTTCGCTGACTGTTTGTTCTCAAAGGCAAAGTGGGAGAATCCCGTCAGCGACAGTTTATGTTCCTGCTAATCCGGTCTGAGGAAATTCCCTATGTGTTGTCCGATAAATATTATAAAATATTTAAATTCTTTGCAGCCCACTGCGTCAAAATTAGTAGCCAGTTCAATGCTGGAGTCTGTGGTCGAATCGTGTAAATCTCCACTGACAGCCATAATTACAACAGTAATAGCAATTATAACCACTGAGGAAGGTCAGGGAGCCCCAGTGGAAGTAAACAATACAGGCCTGTATGGCTTTCTATACGCTGGCGGGAAGAACATTGACGATACTGTCCCATTGATGACTTAACACGGCAACAATAGAGAGATTTGAAGAAAGTGTCAGGATACTGCCCGTCTTTGTCAGACTCCGAGTTGAATTCCCCCGTCGCCAGAGCTTCCACTAATTATCACGTATCTATCCCACTTCACGTCTCTGTTTGTTTATATGTTTAACTTTTTATGTGTAGTGGATTTATTATTTAGGTTTGTTTGTTTTTTTTTGCTTTGCCTTTAATCTCTTGGAACTCTGTTACACATGCACAATTGTCATTAAATCTCGGTTGTTTGAATTTGGCACCACCTAGTGGGAACGGAAGGAATTACTGTCCTTTGAGGCGCAGAAATCTGGGCCGCACCGTCAACGTCTGATCCTCCATTTTGTACTTCATCCAGTTCATTATCATTTTGAATGGGGGACGAGCTACTCAAATACTTTATTTATTTAATCTTTCCTAGTTCATTTCACAGTTATATTAATGATTATATAATACTCCAAAAGTTGTGTAAGCAAGAGAAAAATCAGTTTAATTTCAACCAGCTGTCAGTGGTTGTCTCCTTATTTGAAGAATTTCAAAGAGGTGGTGTGGTTTATTATAAATGAATGAACTTAGTCAGATTTTCATCACAAATTTTAATACAAATATTAAATCTTTGCTTTGATTTCTGTCGGTTTAACATTTACATGCCATTTGACCAAATACTCTAATGATACACTTTATTGTAAGCATACCAGTGATTTTTACAGTTGGTCAAACGATTCATGCAGGAAACTGTCCAATTTCTATGACATGTATGTTCCCGATGTTCTATTCGTTTTACCGAAAAATAGTTCTGACCACGCCAACAAAGTCATGGATCCACCATTCAGATGATTTTCAGATTAAAAGAACTGAAGGCAAAGACTGCGAAAACTATTAAGGTCATTATAAGGATGAGGAAGGAGAAAAAATGACACTAGTTACCTGTGGAAAATATGTGAGTATAACTAGGCAGCGGTGTTGCGAGTGTATGTGAGAGCAAGAGAGGCTTAGAATCGGGGCCCCTTGTGTGGGACCCCCACCTGCCCTACTCACCATCCAGGGACAGCAGAGAGTCAAACACCTTGCATTGAACCTGACCGGTACTCTGCGAGGCGCAGGACATCCACAGGCCCTCGTAGAGCCCCACGGCCGTGATGATGGCGTCTCCAGCGTAAGACGACTGCTTCCATTGCGGGAGAGCGGTGGTTGAGATGATGCCGATCCATCCGCCCAGCGCCAGGAAATAACCCAGAATCTGGAACCCAGAGTTGGCCATGTTGCCCGCCTACTTGAGCCTTATTCTTCTTTTGCTCTTTTGGGGGAGGGGGGTTTTTCAAAAACAGACGGCAAAAAGTTACTCAGCACCTAGGCGCAGCATAAATAAAGTCTCTCCTTTTTCTGCAAAAACAAATGACCGGTGCTAAAACATCGGCAGAGTGCCCGTCTCTTTGCCCATTTCCACACCAATAATCACCAAAAAATGGCGCCAAAACAGGATCAGAAGACAGAAGCCCAACACTTCAGCTTATGGTGTCTTTCTTTGCTTTCTCCCTGCCTAATTTCCAGTACTTTCCATCAGCAGAACACACTGTCATTTGAAGCTCCACTTTCTTCCGTGTATTTCAAACACCACTAGGCTTTTCCCTTCCAGGCGACAAGTGCTGGCACCTTGGTATCTATGTCTTCTGTGTGTCTTCTTTGTGGTGGTGCTGTGGTTTCAACAGAAATTGCTCTTAGTGTCTGCAGCAGCTGTCAGGAATCAGGAGATGTTTGTTTAGAGTCAGCGAGGCTCTCTTGTCATGATCCAGAGGGTCTGGTTGGTGCGTGGGGGGAGCAATGGCAAAAAAAAAAAAACTCTGGTAACAGAAATGCATGATGGGTTTTACAGCTGCAGAGTATAATAGGGGTAAAAGATTGGCGAATGATTGGCTAATAGAGCTGTGAAGCCCCTCCCCCTAGCAAATTCAGAAAATCCACAAAGTTCAATAGCAAGTCATTTGAGGGCTGAGGTCTAGAGCTGGAATCAAATTACAATACAAAATCACTGGCTGTATTTCATCTCACCATAGATCAGCTGTCACCTGGTATTTATTTAGAAGTGCATCTTAAATCGTTTTTTTTTTTTTTTTTTTTGTATGTCAACAAAGGGCTCCCTGGACTGACTTTAATTGAGAACAACTGCAGATATATTGTAGATTATCTTAAATATTTTTTTGTTTTTTTTTATTCAGGAAATATAGGTGAAGGAGGATAATTCAATCTATACTGATCAATGAGATATAGCCAAAGGTATTTCACTACATGGACACATTAGTATATATAAACTTTTGGCTCAGAATGAAATTCGAGCAAATTATTTTGCAGGCACATTTCTACATTTGACAGAATTAATTGAGCATTAAGCATTTTGTGCTGATGAGGCCAGAAATCATAAAAGGCTTAAGAATCAAAGGCGTACTTAACTTCAGAATTATAAATAAAAAGAGATTCTGAGTTCTGGATAGAAAATGTTCAGTTTTCAATTAAAACAATAAATTGGTATATGAGTAGCATAATGTAAATTTGAGTAAATAATATTTAATATCTTTTATAGGGTTTTCAACCATAAACAAAGGTAACAGAATAGAGGGAATTTAAAACGTAACTTCAGTGAATGATGGACATAGAGGGGAATATCACAACAAAACCATAAGTTACAAAAGTTCCCTAACAATTCTTAAATAAATAAATAAATGAGAACCATGGACATGTTAGTAACTCTGTAATGTACAGGGTTTTTATGCATATTACACACACACATACACACTCAGACACACGCATATCTGAATGCAAAACTATATTTTAGCTGGTCATAAGCGCGTGGAACCATGCATCGGGTACTCAAGCAAAGTTTTCCTTTGCTATTGACCGCCGGGACAATGACTTGGAGGGGGAAAAGTCACACATTTAACTCTGCGGTATAAAACGGTGTAACTTTGCATCTCGTTTGCATCTCATTGGCACACAGGTTAAGTACTGAAGCCTTAAACATTTGGGCTACATGTGTGGACACAATGGAACAATCCCAGAAGCGATTTCCGTTCCTGCGTGGCTCACAGGATGGGAGTGACACAAGGCCAATATATTACTCATTAAACTCATTTTAGAGAAAAGCAAGCCGTATTAGAAAAAACACGGGAAAAACACGCTTGGAGACATCTCATTGATGAAGACTGATGAAGACTGATGATTTCTTGTAGAAACAATACATAGTACTCACCCTGAGAATAACATTTAAATTATTTTTGAAATGTTAATAGAATTTTGTAATATTATGAGTACATTCCTTATTTTACTAATTTTTTTCCTTGTGGGGATTGGACCATACAAATGTATAGGAAGTGTGTTTTTGATTCACTTCTGCCCCCATGTGTTACTTTTGGGTAAATCACATTCTCCTTCAAATTCTTTAAAAAAATACCCCTTCATTTCTTACAGGATGTCTTCACATCCATTAGAAATATAATTATTATATGATCTTACTTGTTTACAAAATTTGTGTGTCCCTTTTTTAAGTCCCTTTTAATACAGCGTGGGTAAAACAACAGTAGGTTGTACGAAGAATGATTTGTAATGTAAACTTGTTTCAAGATTATAAATAAAAGCAAATGTTATATAAAACGAATTCAGATTAGTCTATTAACTAATAAAAAATACATTACGTCTCCCTCAAATTTATGGCTGGTTAACTGACGTTTTCTTTGAATTTTGCAAGTATTTTAAATTTCTGATTGTGACCATCCTGTACAGTAGGTGGCAACAACGTGCTTAGAGCTGTTAAACTTCCATGCGCCAAAAGAAAAAAAGGAGAAGAAAAAAAAAATACAAGTCACTCCTGCAGTTGGGATAAGGAAACCCCGTGCTGCCAACGCCCGGCGCAGAACCGTCAGTGGTCAGGCTTCCAACGGTAAGGAATGTTATGCAAATACTAATTTCTTCCCTTTATTTTTGTAAATATTTAACAGACGGATTTGATTTTTGTTACGTGTAGTATTCTCACAATAAGCAGCAATGTATTCCGTTCTAAAAGTATTGGTTTTTGGCAAATTTTGTGATAGGCGACGAAATTAGCTACCGAGCTAGCGTCCGCTGAATCGGGCAGTTATCGTTATAATGGTGATGTGTTCGACCGGTTAAGGGTAAATGTACATCTCTCTTCTACCCAACGATTACGTAAATTGTCTGCTAGTGATGACCGCCCAAATTTTATGTCACTTGGGAAAATAGCTCGGTATTTGGCTCGTTTTCATCCGAATTCAATTGCTATGGCCGGTCAGGCGGTGTACAGTGATGTCACGGCACTGAGCGAAAAACGGATTGATTCGCGTTTTAGCTAAAACAATAGTTACTGCTCACGACTTACGTTGTATATCATAACTAGATACCTAGTTATCGGGTTGAAACCTTCTTTAGTAGGGACAGTCGCCTAGCATTAGGTTTGGTTAAATGTCCTTCCGGAAGCGCGCTGATCCTGTCGGGATGCAGCACTGCGCTGGCTCGCGCTCGGCTCGGTGGGACACCGGCCTCTGTCATCAGATCCAGCCAGTCCGAGGTAAATAACGTGTTTAATAATGGAGCAGGCATTCTGTTTAGAAGTCGGTGTATGGAAAATTTTATGGATTGGATGAAGAGGTTGTGCGTTAATGTATGGTATTTTATGCGCAGTGGAAGCTCAATACAGGATACCATTTTCGTATCCTGTATTATGGGAAATCTGAATTCCGGGCCATTTAAAACGACGTATTTGTACGTCAGTTGGAAAGTTTGCAAACTGTTTTGTCGAGAGTGAGTTAATCATGGTAACATTATACGTAATGCTGTAGAGTAGGGAGTTGGGTGTGTGCATGGGTGGCTCCGCGCCTCGGGCAAACTACTGTACTTATAACTAATTCCACCACATCAGGGTTGCAGCTTCCATGCATTCACGCCGGGGAATAGTAAGCAGCCATCTGTGTTGGACGCCTTTGGAGGGGCGATCTGTTAGCCGACGGATAAATCAGTTCGCTCCGAGGCAGATGTAGCTGTAGGCGGTGGGAAGTCATCCAGTCAGGAATAGCAAGGCGTGTATAGATTTGTGAGGAAACCTGTGAATCCGGGTGAGGAAACGAGCTGAGTGTCGGGGGGGATGGGGTGCGGCCGACAAGGCCAGTCATAGCCAAACTCCTCTGAGTGCATTTCCTGTGAGCTGAGCTTTGATTCAGAAAGGAATTGTGCTACTACAATTGGTAAATGCGTAATGCCGGAATTGGGCCTGTTCGTATGTATCCCCTTAAATGTACAGATAAGCTTCAACTTTCCCAATTTCAGGAAAAAGACACACATACTGAAAGTATGAATCACTGCATACTAACTTTTTCTTCTAATGTACCAGGCAGACATATGGAATGTTAAATGGTATGTCTTTCATTGATCGCAATAAGGAACAGCGCCCAAAGGTTTCAGCACTTTAATACCACGCCCTATGAGTGTTGCTTTTTAAAAACACTAAAATGCCTCCTTTGTAAAATAGAGGCATTTTCAAGTTAAATAAGTAACGTTTTTTTCCTTCGCATTTTCACAAATTAAATTAGACTGGCAGCTTTAGTCCTCTTGAGCCACAGCCTCGAACATTTTTATATCGCTTTTTAAAAATACCTTCGAGAGCTGCTGAAGTGACTAGCAATCCAAATGGTAACAAAAGCTGAAAGTCAACCAGAATGTGGCTCATCAGGATTGCGGCTGCTCACACCAAGGTAAATTGTTTTAGAAGGGTGTTTTTTTTTTTTCCCCAGTATGGCATCATTAGGTATCTCATTACTATAGTGTTGTCTTTATATGGGGTGCATTATTAAACGTCTCCATCTGGTGGACGTGTTTCAGAGCTCAGAGCAAGGTTTTTGTTGGACAAGTTCTTTTTCATATTGGCTTTGTAAACTGATCTTGTATAGAACAAATGTGATTTAAATGTATTGGAGGAAATTACTTAGTTCAAGTCTAAAATCTGTTTGCTCTTAATTTTAGTTCAGTCCTAGAAAGTCTTGAGCCAGGCTGTTATGTATCAAGATTTTTGGAAATTTAGGGCAGAAAACCAAATTGTTATTCGTGAATTATGTAGAACAAGAATTGGTCAGCAGTGGGATCTGCAGTGACTGGGTTTCTGTATGGCAGCTGTTTGCGGAGCTCATTTGATTCTTTATTGTTTTGCAGATTGAATGAGAAGTGTGCATCCTGAAGGAATACAGCTATGCAGACTATTAAGTGTGTTGTAGTAGGCGATGGTGCTGTTGGTAAAACCTGCCTTTTAATCTCATACACTACGAACAAGTTTCCGTCTGAGTATGTACCGACGGTAAGTCATTTATCATATCTTAAAATGCAATGGCTTTATTTGTGTGTTCAGGCATATAAGCATCAAGTGGTACCTTTTTTTTTTTTTTAATGAAACTGATTTTTTTTAGTTACTACAGTAAATGTATTTAGTAATGGTGCTCCAATAAGGATTTTTTTATATTTTGTCTAATTACTGATAACTGGCCAGCCTCTGAGCTCCATAAATGTGTAAGGAAAGTGATGTTGATATTACCTCTTTAGAATCCTGTGAATGCGTAGCAATCACATCATATAATCAGGCAGTAAGACACCAGCGTAGAAGTGCTTCCTTAGGAGACTGTAGCGAGGTTCTAAGTGGTGAATGAGCTGACAAAACTCTTCATCCTTCAGCTTGGTGCTTCTAATTTTGATTGGCTGAAGACTAAATATGGTATAGCAGTATCGACCAAGACACATTTGTCGATTGGACACATTGGACAAATGTCTTGATATTAAACAAACTTTGGCCAATGTGATATGTTAACTGTAATATTGTGCATCTTTTGTTGTATACAAGTACAACTCTAGTAATCAAGTAGTACAACGTCAAGTCAAATGTAGGCTAAATTTTTCAAATAGACACCTGTAGAATGAAGAAAATAAGGAAACTAAGTAGTGCTTCAGCATACTCACTGACCCTTTTTTACTTTCAGGTCTTTGATAATTATGCCGTAACGGTTATGATTGGAGGTGAACCATACACCTTAGGATTATTTGATACTGCAGGTATAGTGCAACCCCTTTCTTACTAATTATTAAATGTTAGTAATATAAAATGAGGTTCTATAAGTGTTTGTCTGTTGTGGTTGTATTTGCCTTTGAGATCTGAGGACAAATTAAATTTGTGCATCCCTAATATTCTCTGGACGTAGTGTGAAATAACATGGTTCTTTTTTTCCCCAGGTCAGGAAGATTATGATAGGTTACGACCTCTGAGCTATCCTCAGACTGATGTCTTCTTAGTTTGCTTCTCAGTCGTTTCACCCTCTTCCTTTGAAAACGTTAAGGAAAAGGTGTGTGTGTGGTGCTGTTGACAGTTATCTTTTTCAGCTGTTTCTTTAAATTGTCACATTTTACATTGGTAGATATTAAAGCGATTATTAACAGTATGAGTTTAAAGTTAATGGTGACAAGTTATGCTGTTGAGCTGTGGAGGAACCACTGCAGTTACTGACAGTATGGAGCAGAACATCAGACAATATCCAGCAACAAATTTTTCAGGGATTATTTACTGTACATCAGCCACTTTCATGCCGAAGTTCCAGAACCTGGTCCCTGGTTACAAGTTCCCGGACTGTCTTGACCAGGGACTTTTGTAGCTCTTGGCCACTTTCGTGTGTCACTTTCACACTGCACAACAGAACTGGCACCTTAATGCTAAATAAGCATTTGAGATACAAAAAGCTCATAGGTTAACCTCCTCACAGTTCAAAACTACACAGAGACCCCAAAACAATGGAGGATGAAGTGTTTTGTTAAATTGTTAGTTATTGAGGAACAATTGTGATCAGAAACGGACTCGGCCTTTTATTTAAATATTTTCATATATGACCAGTGATGTGTATATTTCATTATTAAATCTGACCAACAGATTGATCTTCCATTTATACCATTTTTTAATTCAGTGAAACGTATTCTGCTAAGTGTTGGCAAGTTTCACTACTGGTACAAGCGATAATGGACAAAGCATATTGGTTATTGATCAAATTTTCCAATGCAGAAATATGGAGACGGATGCAAAAAATGTGTTCATTAAATGTAAATGAAGTACAAGAATAATTCCATCTGCTCAGTTGTTTGCTCTGCTAGTTAGATCTGTTTTCCCCACACTTTTTTTAGCATAACTTCCAAGTTAGCAGTAGTGCTTGTAGTCAACCAATCGGCAAGCTATCGCTGTAAGAACATCCCCAGTAGTTTGTGTTCAAACAATAAGTACCTAGTCTGGAGCAGGTACTAAAAAGGGGTTCTGGAACTGCCTCCAAGGAACTGCAGTCAGGCCAAATTTCTCTGGTGTGAATGTGACAAAAGTTCCTGGTTCTGGAAAAAAGTTCCTGCATTGTGAAAGTACCTATTGTTTCATAAGCTCAGGAAGGGTGTCTTGTACAGAAGAATCCTAATACATTGTTCATTGTCAGTACTGACATCTAATTTGCTTTTTCACAGTGGGTACCTGAAATAACTCACCACTGTCCAAAGACCCCGTTTCTGCTGGTGGGAACACAGATTGACCTGAGGGATGACCCCTCCACAATCGAGAAGCTCGCCAAAAACAAACAGAAGCCCATCACCCCCGAGACAGCCGAGAAGCTGGCCCGTGACCTCAAGGCCGTGAAATACGTGGAGTGCTCTGCCCTCACGCAGGTAAGGGAAACAACGTACCACACCTTTTAATCCAACTTTGAATCAGCATTTTTCACACAGAATGAGAGCTAATAAATACCAAGGTTTGTGTACTGGCAAGTGAGTGTATTAATTTGGGAAAACACCTCCTCTGAAATGAAAATTACACAATTCTTCCTGAGGCACAAGGCCTATGATTAATTGAATTGAGCTTACAACACTTCAGTGCCTTTGTTGACATTGACTTGGTTATGCCGAAGACATGGAGTTATCGGTAGGTGTGTGATTGTTCGTGCTGATTTTCTCTGGGTGCCTGAATGGCTGAGGACTGTCTTGTTGGTGAGTTTCTGAACTTGCACTTAACGCTTGCATTGTGGCAAGAGAAGTGGTGTAAAAATAGGTGGGTTCTACATTAGCATGTCGCTATTCCATTGACAGACCAGTATTTTCAAACGATAATTTGTATTTTAATTGAAGACATTTTTTCACTATAGAAATATGTGGACTTGAAATGTTGGTGAAAATATTAACAGCACCTGGTTTACCATTTTTGATTACATTTGTGAAAATATTCAATGGGGAAGAGGACAAGATCTTAAGTCTAAGTCTTCTGCTGGTGTTTTCAGATGGTAGTATGTTCAAAGGGCAGTGATAAATTTTTATGTTTGAGTATGTAGTGTGCATTCTGTGTTCATTCTATGAGCATTTTTACAATCTTTGGAATTTTAATGAGGGGTCTTCAGGCATTAGGAGCAATTGTGTAAACTCATATTTTAATAATAGAATATCACAAACCTATATAGCTATAAAATGACTGGCTGCATCCTAGTTGTATTGCTCTTTAAACGTATGCATTAAGATTTTTTCATTCTAATATTACTTTTCCTACATTTCAGCATAGCATTGTAAGCATCAGATAATCAGTGATTTATAGATTTGTTTGGATTCCATTGTTTTAACACGATTGTGATAGTGTAGCTGATAGCTGCCTTTTGTTCAGTATGTCATGTATAGAGAAGACTGTTTATACCATTAAGATTATACTTTTTATTCTATTATCCTGTTTTTTTTACTTTGATCATAGGTGTTTGTGTTTTACCACTTAACAATACTTTTTAATTCCAAGCCAAAGCACTTTCCTGCGCATCATCTTCTCCATTTTGCATTTTGTAGAATAACTATCAAACAGGTGCCTTTTCTCCAATGCGCACGCCTCTCATCCTGAGTGCTCCGAAGACACTTGGTCTGACAGTTGCACTGTCGACATGCTAGTTCCGGCTTACTGTGTAGCACGTTTGCATGGCTTGACTCTTACCCATTTAGACGGTCATTGGGGTTCTGTACCTCACCTTAAGGTCCTACAGCAGGACCCCGCCTTGGACTCGAACCGGCAGCCTTTGGGTCTCAAGGCTACATCTTTAACAGCTACGCTACCTACTGATTTAACAGCACTTGTTTTTCTTGGTGCAATGGCTCCGCCTTGCTTGCTTTGATCACTGGCCACTAACTTCTCCCTTTCCCTGTCCTTTTTTTTTTTTTAGAGAGGTCTGAAGAATGTGTTTGATGAAGCTATCCTGGCTGCCCTTGAGCCACCCGAAACCCAGCGAAAGCGGAAGTGCTGTATATTCTAAAATGCTGTTTTTGTTCCATTTCTTAATTCCACTTTTCCTCCCAGCTGTTTTTTTTTTAATCCACTGCTGTAAAAAGGTCCATCGTATGATACTTTTCCAAGCTGCTGCGTTTTTTTTGTTTTGTTTATTTGTTAAATGCATCCATTCTATCCTGTGTCCTTTACGAACGTCTTGCCTTTAGTAATCGTGTGCTGCAGTTCCTCTTCTTTCTTCGGCCTTACTCTAAGTATTCACGTGTTTCCTGAATCACCTGATGTAGGGGTAGCTGGGTGCATTTTGCCCATGGAAATACCTTCTCTATATCTGCACTTAGTATTAAGTTGTAGACTAGGCAGTTTGTGGATAGTTAACTTTTAAATTTTTTATTTTTAAGACATTATTTGTGACCTCAGTGTGAATTTTGGCAAACCTTAAGCCGTTTCTTCATGAATGCATTGTGAAGTTTGTTTTTTGTTAAGATTTTTGCATAACTTATTTTAGTGTATTTTCAGTTTTTTTACTATTGTATCAGAAAATAAATCTCTAATATAATCCATGGCTACAATTGGTCAGTGGATAAGTGTCAAGATTTTGGAAATGAAAAGTATGATCATGTGCAATGTGACTTAAATAAAGGAAAACTGAAATCACTTATTTCCTGTCCATCTGATACTTTTATGGGTGTATATTAGGCTTTTGTGATCCAATTTAGAGTTGTGATCCAATTGAAATACATTAGGTGTGAACAGGTTCAGGTTCAGAAACCATCTTGTTTCAATTATGGATTTAATTGTAACGTGTGAATATTAGCAAATGTAGTCCTAACATTCTTCATCCCTCTCAGGACCCAAATGAATTAAACAGTCCTGTTAGCTGTTACCAAAGTTAAATATCAAGCAACTTGGCTTTAATATTCTAAGGTAGTTATTAGTATGCATGTATTTACGATTATTTGTTGCATCACAATTGAGAACTGTCAGTATTGGGGACCCTTTTGTTAAGTGTTTTCAATACGATGTACAACTCTGCACAAGTAAAGTTTAGTTGTAGACGTACAACTACAGCACTCGAGGAATAAAAGCATTTTCTGTACACGTGGGAAAAGTTAAGTGGCCTGTTAGTTCAAACTGATGCTGGGTGGCTGAAGGGAGGTTCTGATGGTGACCGCTTCAGCCTCTTCAAATGTCTCGCGTATCTCATGTTGCCCTCCAGTCTGCTCTGCTTCCGAA
Organism: Hippopotamyrus pictus; assembly: GCA_026781145.1. Lineage (NCBI taxonomy): Eukaryota > Metazoa > Chordata > Actinopteri > Osteoglossiformes > Mormyridae > Hippopotamyrus > Hippopotamyrus pictus. The sequence goes on from JAODLC010000113.1 coordinate 1,484,355, forward strand.
AGACTTATTGGGTCCTGATTGTTAAAATGGAGTCGCTGCCCTTCCCGAGGTTCCGTACCTTCTGCTCTCGCTCAGCGGAAGATGTTTTGACGTGACACTGTGCTTGGGCGTGGCCAATTCTCCAATTGTGTGCCATTTCAAAATAAAAGTGCCTGTGTCTCCTGTTGCCACCATGTGTGTTGAGCTTTTTGCTTCTCTTGTGCCCTGTGTTTGCAGAAAGGACTGAAGAATGTGTTTGATGAGGCGATTCTAGCTGCCCTGGAGCCACCGGAGCCCAAGAAGCCAAAAATCGGTCTGCACATTTGTGCGCTGCTCTGATCGCCTCTCCTAACATTTCCTCCAAGGGCTAAGGCCATATTCATACTCTATAGCGGGGCCTGGTGGGCTGGTTCTCAGCACATTAGACTTTGAAGTAATTAATTCCTTAACTGAGGTCATTTAGCCTCTCCTCTCTGTAGCAGCATTGTTAGTGGATTAGAAAAGATCTTAAAAACCTGTAGATTTCCAGCCTTTCAGCATTATGATAGGAGACCTCTTTAAACCGCTGATTCCCAGTCCTGGGGGGCTTCATTGCGTGGAATGTAGTATTACTAAGAAATATTAAAGAACAATTTATTAATTTCCAAGTTAGTATTATAATATAATGTAATTTGTGAACTGCTCATTTATTTTGTGATTCATTTAATCCTTCATTGGTGCTGAAGAAATTTACCCCAATGAATCTGAATAAAATAGTTACTATTTCAACAGTTTTATTCACTCAGTTGTATCTGTAATACTTCATTATTTTTTTACGGATGTGTATCCTGCTTCTCTTATTAGCTACTATATCCAACTCGCATTTAATTTTAATTAACGGTTAAACTTTGAGCGGCGAAGAGAGTGCATCCCCCAGGACCAGTCTGAGAATTGCTCTCCAAACCCACTTCTAATTTAGATATTAGATATCGCACCCCATTGAAGACAGGAAATGACTCATTACATAGCAGTGAGGATGAAAGTGGAGAGAGCTGGTCGATGAGGCACCATGAGGCGTGTCCTGAAATGTACTGGAAGGTTAGTGATGTGCTGGCTGTGACCTCCCAGTTCACGGGTGAGCAGTTCCAGGCTTGCCGCAACGACGGGACCGCCAGTCTTCCGTCCCCCTGAGCTTTTCATTAGCCCTGATTAGCTGTTGATAAAAGGAATTTGCGCAATTTAAGCCAAGCGGTTTAGCTATGGACATTTTTACTGGGCCAGATCCGTTACAGTGGGGGGGGGGGGCTTATGATGGTGAAAGTGGAGGGTGGGGGCCCTCTTGTTTTATTTCTTTGAAAATGTAAGCAAACCCATATAAATATGTGTAGGAATCAGATTTGGAATAGTTAATGAGCCAAGATTGATCAGGCCATAATCTGTTTTTCTAAATAAGCATTTATCCATAAAATAATAATGAATGTATTGGCCTACATGTATTCCTCAGTCATGTTTGGTTAGACACAAATTAAAAATCATCATTAAGTATCACCTTGATTTTCCTTTTGGATGAAATTATCGAATCAACTATCAGCTCAATCAAGGTCAACTGAATGCAAGCTCAGTGGGGTCGAATGCCGGAGATTCCCTAAATTGATAAAGTCCTGGTTATGTTGATATCCATTTTAAAAAGTGCTACAAATGACTGACTCATTGTAATAGATTTGTAGACCCCACACTGGTCAGGAGCAAAAAGCATTAGCTCTTCTTGGGTAGTTATGATGAGAGGATAGATCATATCACTTAGTTATTTTCCCGGCTAATAGGCTTCTTTACGGTCCTTGCCGTGGGCCCATGATACCGTACAGTGCTCAGAAGCCAGCTAACATTTCAACAAAAGATTCCACTTTGAAGGAATTCTTTATATTTATGAATGGTAGCATTGTCAATGTCCTTCCCTAACTCATTAGCGACTCTAGAGGGCTCACGTTATGATTTATGGAGCAGCGATGCAGGCATGCCTAACAGCAGATTAATATGTCGCCTTTACCTAAATTACCCTTTGTATGAGTATGCTGTGGAACTTAAGTATTTTAAAAGTGATGTTTAAAATAATTAATAAACTACGTGAAATGGAGTCAGGATTGACCTGGGTTTATAAGTCCCTATTTGTTGCCATTAATTTATGCAATATACAGCAAGATTGTAAGTAATATGGTGCACTGCGTTGTGTCATATGTCTTCCAACCATTTTTTATTTTTCATTATTTAAATGTGTTTTGGTTGTATTATGGAGTGTTTAAAACCTTTCTTAGATTTACAGCATATACTGTAACCATTTTGTGCAAAGCCAAATGTTTCGTTCTTGTTTTCTGCATTTGGAATCTTTGTTTTGTAATATTAAACTAACGTTTACATTATAGTTACATTTCCTGTGTGTTAATGTTTGAGTTTGATAGATGCTGTGCCTATGCCTGTGTTCACTCCTGCAAACACTCCAAATTAACCACAATAACAGCAACATGCGAAACAGACTATCCCACAGCACTGGATATCTCTGATGACTCAAGGGGTAAAAACATCTGTACATACAGCGCCCCCTTGTGAATTGATGAGCCCCCTTGCTTTAGTACATAATCTTGCTTTCTGTGATTGGAGAAATTTCAAAAGTGAGTATTTAAAGGAAATTCATGTGCATTCATTCAATCCTCCATCTTCCAACTGCCTACTTTGGCAGAACGTGACACGAGGCAGGGGTGCAACGTGCATGGAATGCCGGTCCACATCTACTCGCACACTATGGACAATTTACAGACACCGATTAGCCTAACTGCTTGTCCTTATATGGTGGCCAGGTAACGTAAGTTGGATGTTGAAAGGCCTGGCCTTAACTCTGATACTTATGCATGATCACCAAATTAGTTAAACTGCATTACGGCATGTGGTATTTGTATTTTATTCACATAGGGCAGTGTTTCCCAGCCCGGTCCTTGGGGGACCCTCAGGTGGTCCACATTTTTGCTCCCTCCCAGCTCCCTGCCAGACAGTCCACATTTTTGCTCCCTCCCAGCTCCCTGCCAGACAG
>JAODLC010000113.1:1491258-1507700 GCA_026781145.1 Hippopotamyrus pictus
TCCACAGGAGGCGGGGTTGCTGACATAAGGCTGAGTCACCAACAGAAGGCAGGGTCACTGATACTGGGTGTAGTCACCGGCAGGCGTGTGTCTCCGCTGTCCTGCGGCACTGCTTGCACCTGACGTAGCAGCACCAGTGGAAGCGGCAGCTACAGCGGTCCACCACCTCCACCTGCTCCGTGCGGAAGCCGCGACCGCAGCACATCAGCTCGCAGCCGTCGATGGCCTTGGACGTCCTGTTGCAGAGCCGGCCGGCCGTGCCCAGCACCCCGCTCCTCGCATCACGGTCGCAGAAGTCCGGGCTGGGGTCCAGGTAGACCAGGTCCTCGTCCGTGTGTGGCTTGAACTGGGGGTTCCGAGGCACCAGCACGCGGGAGGTGCCCACCTTGCGCTGCTCCACCTCAGTGGCGCCGTCGAACTTTTCCTTGAGGATGTTGCCCACCTTGCGGAACTGGGGCATGGCCTTCCAGCAGGTCTTCACCTCGCAGCTGCCCGACACCCCGTGGCACTTACACTCCACCCGCATGTTGTTCAGGATGGCCTGCGGGGAGGGGACACAGGCAGACACAAACATACACTCGGTGTAGGAGGTCACTACCCGTTTATATATTCTTCTGGACGCAAGATGAATTATTTAGTTTAACTAATTAACCACATAATTATGTATGAGGGAGTTTCTAGCTATTGAAAAGATCAGGAGCTAAGTCAGCTTTACCTGCGGCTTGACTTCTTTTGTCTTTGAAGGAAGACTCGCATCGGCGCTAAAATACTCGGGCCTTAAACTACCCGGGGCTACAGCCCCGAGCGATCGGACCTAACGACACCCATGATTATGTATTTATGGCTAGTGAAGAAATTAGAGTAGCTGTCAATCTAGCCACTCATTTTAGTCTTTTTCTAATTGGTTGATTTATTTCTCAACAACACTAAAAGTTTATCTCAAAAGCCCCGTTTTTCATCATTATCTCTACTTGATGTATTTTTACACTCACTGGAAGTAATTTGAGAAAAAAATTATTGTTTTTACGACTTATTAATACATTTTTGTTGAGTGTTGCCAGTCATTGTCTTACTGTGTTCTAAAGAGCCTATACCTTTCATGAAGAGTTTCATGGTTTCGATCTCTCGGTGAAGGCCTGCACTCATGCTGACACGGTCGCATTAACGGGTCCTGTGCCTGCACTCATGCTGACACGGTCGCATTAACGGGTCCTGTGCCTGCACTCATGCTGACACAGTCACATTAACAGGTCCTGTGCCTGCACTCATGTTGACACGGTCGCATTAACGGGTCCTGTGCCTGCACTCATGCTGACAGTCGCATTAACGGGTCCTGTGCTTTGGCTGACGACACCTTACCTTCCTCCCAGCTTCATTGTTGTGGAGGTTCATTAGCGCTCTGCTGGAGGACGAGCCCTTGCCCCTCTCTCGAACATCCACAAATGAGGCGGAGAAGGCCACACCGTAGGCGATGTTGTCCGAGCAGCCGGACCACTGGAAGCCTGCCGTGTGGCCATCATCGTTGTTATCAGGCTGAACCGTCATGCTGTTACTCCACTCAGCTACTTTATAACACATACGCCACACCACGGCCCCTGTTATGCACATATACTGCCACACTAAGGCAAACTTTTGTAACTGCATGTTTTACCAAAACTGAGCAATGATGGAAATTTGGTCCCTTAGTCTCTGTTATGCTGTGCCAAAATATCTTAGTTCTATGCTCAGTTTTGAATAAAACACTATCAATTATCTACCTACCACACATACGGGTGGACAGTCTAAAAACTGTGAAGCCCTCTTTCTCAGCTTCAGGGTGTAGTTACCGTGTTTTGCCTTTGTAGGGCAGTATTTTTCAACAAATCAGGCATCATATACTGTTTGTTTTTGTTAGTATACAATAAGACAACAGGTACAATAGCGTCGTATATGTTTCATGTGATTGTATTTTTCTTGTGTGTTTTGTGTGGAGGTGTGGAGTCAGAAGCTTTTTATGACACTCTAGCTGTGTGTGTGTGCATGTGTTCGTGTGTGTCTGTGTGTGTGTGTGTGCGTGTGTGTGTCTGTCTGTGTGTGTGCATTTGTGTGCGTATGTGTCTGTCTGTCTGTGTGTATGTGTCTGTCTGTGTGTGTGTGTGTGTCTGTGTGTGTGCATGTGTGCGTGTGTGTCTGTCTGTGTGTGTGTCTGTGTGTGTGTATGTGTGTGTGTGTGCGTGTGTGTGTGTCTGTGTGCGTCTGTCTGTGCATGTGTGTGTGTGTGTCTGTGTGCGTGTGTGTGTCTGTGTGTGTGCGTGTGTGTCTGTCTGTGTGTGTGCATTTGTGTGCGTGTGTGTGTCTGTGTGTGCATGTGTGTCTGTCTGTGTGTGTGTCTGTGTGTGTGTGTGTGTGTGTGTGTCTGTGTGTGTGCATGTGTGCGTGTGTGTCTGTCTGTGTGTGTGTGTGTGTGTGTGTGTGTAGTTTGCATGTCCTTCCTGTGTCATGCAGAGTTCCATCTGGGCACTTCAGTTTCCTCCCACAGTCCAAAGACATGCAGTTAGGGTGACAGGCATCTCTAACTTATCCATAGTGTGTGAGAGTGTGTGGGTATGTGTCTATCTGGGATGTACTGCTGGCAGAGGTAGATAGTTCGGATTTTTTACTTTCTGGACCTGAACTATCCACCGCTGGCTTCCGGCTTCTGCCCTTTGCTGTTTTGGATGGGCTCCATGCTCCCTGTGACTGTCCAGGAGGTTGGATCTAAGTGAGGGTGGTGCAGTGGTTCAAGGGGGCAGCTGTATGACCTCACACCTCCGGGGTGGGGGGTTTAACTCCCTTACCCAGCTCTGTGTGTGTGCAGTTTGTGTGGACTTCCTCCCGCATTGAGAAAACATGCAGTGATCTGGACTGGGGTCTCTAAGCTGCCCTTGGTGTGAGTGGCGAAGGTAGTGTGGTCAGCTGTACAGGCCGGATTACTCATCAGCCGAATCCACATAAAAGCAACCCTGCATTCTGTGTGAGTGTGTGGTCTGAGATGGACTGGCATCCTGTCCTTGGTGTCCTCTGCGCCCTGTGTTTCCTGAAATAGGCTTGAGGTTCACCACAACCATGCTCTGGAGAAGCGGTCATGGAAAATGGATAGATGGAAATAGATATCATGTCCGTTACCAGATCACATGCAGCGCCGCTTTCTGATAGAGAAACGGGTCGTGAACAACAGGTCACAGGCCAACGAGTGACGCCTTGGAGCCCAACTGCTGTAGTGGCCGTAGTAGCAGACCTGTGGCATGGTATGGAAAAGCATGATGGGTAATACAGAGAGAACGTGACCCACCGTCGGGGCCGGGTCCGTGCACGTTCCGGTCGCAGCCGCACTTCTGCAACTCGCCGCTGCTGCAGGCTCGAGTCACCTCGAACGCCACGCTCGCGGACGAGACGGCATAGACGAAGGCAGCCTCCCTGGTGCCTGAAATACACACATACACACACATAGAAGTGATGCTGTGGACTATAAGCCTGCTATGATGCGCAAAACTTAATTTATATTTATTTTGATGACCGTGATCACAATGACGATGATGATTAAAATCACTATTGTGATATTACTACTCCACTGTCACATAACATCTACTTGCACTATTCTTCATCACACATATCCGGTCATGCTAGTTGGGTGGCATATTCCCATCCAGCTGAAGGTGGCGCTGTGGGCTCACCCTGAGTCACCACCCTCCCCAGGACGTGCTGCGTCTCCAGCGTGGAGCAGTTCCAGCGTCGGTTTCGGAACTGGTGCTGGCACTCGTCGATGGCCAGGCGGGCCCCTCCGCGCACGGCCTCCATCACCTCCAGGTTGCGCTTGCAGATCTGCACCTGGCGCTGGGCCAGACCCCTGAGCCTCTCGCACGCCTCCTCCTCCGAGATGCTGCCCGAAGACGACAGCTTGGCCAGGTACCTGCGGAGGAGCGGAGCCATTAACGCCCCCCCCCTCAGAATTAGGTCTTGCTGCCAGAACGCTGCTTGCTCTTTATAGCATTATTATTATTATTTTTAAAATATTGTTTTCTTATTATTGATTGCCATGAAGTGAATCTTGACTCCTGCTGACCACAGTGACATCATTCTCCAGAACGCCCTCTCTTCTACGCAGCTTCTCATGCTTCCCAAAGGAATATTCTCTGTTGTAACACTGACTTTTTTTAGCCAAATGCTCCCCATTCATCCATAGTTACCCTTTAATAAGGCCTGACATCTTACTTCTGTGATTCAGTTTAAGTGCCCAACAGAAGACTCCTACTTACACTTAAATCAGCTTCCTACAGATTACCAGTCAATTACTGCTTGACCACCTCTTGGCTCATATCCATGAACCACATATAGCATATAGCAGTACACACATGCTGTACATATGGGCTTTCCAAACATGAAGTTCACGAATAAGCTTTTAAACAGAATGTATCATTACACAAGAACTGCAGTAATGATCACCTGCTCACAGCAAACTTACCGCCACTAATAACCTCACAGCAGCGCTCAAAGAACCGGCTTCAAACAACGGATTCCCTGCGCCAAGATGAAGCATCGCTAAATACATTCGGAGCCTGTAATTTGTGGGACTGCAGCAAATCCCCACTGCAGCTGTGACCGGTGGCCTTATATCTGGTGCACATCGTAGTACAGTTCATGGTGTGAGATACAGTCCACAGAAGTAGGGTTACCCAGAAAACATCTGCCCTTCCATCCATCCATACATCCATCTGTCTTTTTTCCAAAACCTGCCCGGAGCCAGGACCTTATCCACGGAAGCAGAGGGCACAAGGCCGGGGACACAGCGACCAGGATGCCAGTCCATCACAGGGCACGTGCTCAAGTGCATGCATATCCAGCTAGCGAATAATGCATTCTGCGTGGCAGGGCGCTCAAACGGAGGTCACCTCTCAGACATCTTGTTAAGGAAGTTGCTTTCTAGCCTTTCTCTAGCTTAAATGTATCAATAACTGGGGAAAAAAGGAAAGCCTAAACTGACCTCACTCATCCATCCATTTTCCACACCGCTTGTCCTATGCAGGGTCACGGGGGGGGCGGAGCCTATCCCACAAGCTGTGGGCACAAGGCAGGAAACAACACGCCGTTCACGCTTACAGACAATTTGGTGACTCCAATTCACCTTAGCGTGCTTTTGTACTGTGTGAGGAGGACGTGAACCACAGATACTGGAGGAAACCCCATGACAACACAAGGAGAGCATGCAAACTCCACATGTGTAAATGAAGACTCAAACACGGACTCAAGCAGCGGGAGGAAGCAGTGCAAACTCCACATGTGTAAATGAAGACTCAAACACGGACTCAAGCAGCGGGAGGAAGCAGTGCAAACCACACTGTGCCCCTAGATGACGTCATACAGAGATCCAGTCAGAACACTCTACAGTAAATAATGGTGATTTTGCGTGACAAAGATCTTAATGCAGAGCTCGTCTTTAATGATGTGCTCATGGCGCAGGTTCACTCTCTTCCACTAGATGGCAGTCTTTTCGCAATTTCAAACGTACAAACTTCTGTTGAACTTATAAAATGCATTACTAAAATGTATTAAAATTCATGCAATACTTACTTATATTTAAAAAGTCTCCATATTAAAGATGCATATTCGTATATGCTAAAAAGCTTTTAATTAATAAAACAAATAGTGTCCTACACTGCCTTGTGCCCTGAGTTGCCCCAGATACCCTCTAAATGCCCATAGGACCCTAACCAGGATACGCAGTTAGAAGATGGATGGATGGATTATGTATGTTTGGTTAAACAGCTGTTTGCATACACAGGCAGGCTAAACAATCGCAGTAACTATGACTGACAGCAGATCTTAGTATGAAACTGACCTAATTGTACAGGGGATACATTGGCGTTTCTTACAGAGGATGCATGCTATGTACAATGGGAAGGGTTTGTAAATATGTTGGTGTTTGCATATGTGCTTTTGTGTGAGTGATTTTGCTCTTGTTCAAGCACAGAGTAAAACTGACCTGACTACAGGAATTATTCTACCCAGGCTAAAAGATACTGTTTTTCGTACATCGATTGTGAGCACTCCACCTCGATGGACACAGTACAGCAGTCCACCTCCATGGACACAGTACAGCACTCCACCTCGATGGACACAGTGCACCAGAGTGAGCTGCTCAGACTTTGCAAAAAAGTTTCAGATAACCAGGTTCAATCGAGGCCTGCAAACTCTTAAATCCTTAAAAAATATAGATTTTTCAGTAGTCAGTCATTCCAGTAGAGAGCAATATCCCAAAACTCACTCAGACTGATGACACACACTAACTGATAATCAGCAAACAGCAATTAAACAGTATTTATGAAAGGTCAAATGTATCTTTCAAATGACTGGTATGTGGTCATAGGATTTATGAACTGGGCTAATTACAGGCTGCTCATAAACACTTTCACTGTCTATTTTTCTGTCACATCAACATAATAGTTTTGTTTTCTTAAGGGACTTCAGTATATAGTAGGTTTGAGAGAGATGTCTGGAAGGCTAATAGATAGCGATAATAATAACAGAACACTACAGAAAGTGCATTTTCAAACACTGAAGTCAGATTGCCTTCCTAATAACCATGGCAGGCCAAAAATATCTTTGGTTTTTAAACATTTATCTTTGAAAAGATCTGAACGAGGCCAGTGTTTTAAGAAGGCAGTGGATGGAGTACACACGCTGACCTAGAGGCCCCCCTTGCAGGGTGCCCTGAGCTGAGCGAGACGAGCTGGGACACCCCGGCCTCGTGACAGAGACGCGTCCCAGCTGGAGGAAGAGCCACGCGTGGTGAACGGGAAGGGAGGGGGACCCGCCCCTACGGGGGGAGCTTGCCAAGTTCAGGTACAATAAACGCAAGTTAAGACAAAAGCAAAAACAAACCACTGCGATGAAGCAATAAGGCGGGGCTTTATTCACCACCAAAGTCACAGTTAAAAGCTTTCGTGATTTTACTCACAAATGAAGCATGGAGTGCCTGATTGCTCAATAAATATTATATAACACCAACCAACCAGATATACTCCCTGTTCAACAGAAGCATTGCTCCTCTCTCCCCGATAGCTATTTAGCTGACATAACATGATCCTTAATTTTTTATTATATATTTCAACATTTATGTTAACTCTACTAAAAGCCTGTTTGGCCTTGCCTGATTGTTTCCATACATCTTTCAACTTAGAAATGGAATCATGTGACTCTTTTTGTCCTCTGTCACAACTAGTGTCGCTCCAGAGTCAAACCATTTCCAGCTGAACAGAACCAGAGTCACTCTGGTTTACACCATGCTGTTTCATATAGAAATAAAGCAATGAAACAGACATGTACTAAGTCTTAAAGTCAAGCCCATTCGATCAAAACCTTTTTCCCTTTGGTTAAGAAGCACTGGAGAAACACACTTTTCCCTCTTAAAATAGGGCTGTCACCATCTCTGCAACTTCTTGTGGATTCTACTAGAGATATGAAAGCCATGCTGAGGGCTCCTGCTCTCGGTTCCTGCCCCAACCCCAGATCCTACCCACACCTCAGTCTAGTCCCATCTATCTTGCCATTTACCTCTGCATCTGTGCATATTAGCCAAAATAGACGCAACACGAATGTAACCTGGATACACTTTTTTGCATATATCCGCAGCCCAATTTTGATTAGCATCAAGGTAAGGTAGCTAGTGATTGAGGTAGTTTGATTGGTTACCTAAACCCTGCAATACACACCAGTTTTAAAGAGTCATACTGTAATTTTAAAGCATTACTGTATAATGTAATGTATTATTTTGTGTACAGTAATAATAATGTGTAAAGTAAATTGTACACAATGCCTTCAAGCTTCACTAATAACAATTAATGAATAAGGAATACATTTTAAAACCTTCTTTTAGAGGAGGCAGAATCTACTGTCAAAAAAAATAAAAAAGTCTGCTAAGAATGGTATCTCATTGTTAACCATAAAGTATGTTATCTCACTGATAACCTTAAAGTATGTTATCTCATTGATAACCATACAGTATGTTGTCTCATTGATAACCATAAGGTATGTTGTTTAATTGATATCCATACTGCATGCTATTTCCGTGTTACTTGTATACTGGTTGTACTTGGATAACAGCAAATATGTGGGTGAAATAGGCAGTAAACTCTTTCATATATTTCAGTGTTAGGAGGACAGAAGAAAGTGTAAATGTAAGGAAGGTCTTCATAAGCTTACAGGGTCAAATGGGGGGGGGGGGGGGTTCTGTGTCCCAGACCCATCTCATCCTCATGTCAGAATGTTGAAAAATAATCATGTTGGAAGCTGGGTGCCTCTTTGTTTTTGTTTCTTACACAAAATGTTTGAAAAATAAAGAATACTTCGCAACCATCATAAAGTCATAAAATCTGGACATAAACTATATTGGTTCTGCTTGAGACCCCTTGTTACAAAAAAATAAACTTGGAATAATAAACATAAATTCCTGGGATACTAATATGATTTATCTGATCAATTAAAATTCCCTGTGCGACTATAAAGAATAAATGATTATTCCCTTATGCCTTTTCCCATAATGCTGTGTGGTCCAATGTCTCCTTTTATTAGCCTCATGACATATTTAATGAGCCAGAGTGGGAAATCACAGTAAGACTTTCTAGTAAAATGTTTGCATTTTTAATCTTAAACGGAAACATCAAATTGGCTGCGAACATGGATGCACACGTGTAATCTCAGAATGAAAAGCAAAAATTAATACAAATTAATTATTGCTTAAAATGTGAAATAGTAAAATAATGCTCCTCGGCTCAAACACACTACCAGCAGGTTACTATAGTGAAACTATAAACTGATGCTTAAAACTTGTGTGTTGTAGAAAGACCTCTCACTGCAATTAAACCTGGTATGAACTTTCTTGGGTACTCCTGGAAGCTTTCCCGTGAGACTGGCCAAGACCAACAGCCTGCACAAGTATTTTACATCACGCTCATTACACGCTGAATGTAGCATAACGTTAATGTGGGAGCCTCTTGATCACTATCCTGCAAGAACACCAAGGTGTACGCCAATAAACAGCTGAGAAAATGACTGAGTGAAGAGCTGATAAGGTCTTGTCGCTCCTAAAGAGTACAGTGAATCATATTTTTCATTCTTTAGATATCACATTCCTTGTGGCACTTAATAACAATCCAGATGGCATCAGAATGAAGCCTACAGAGAACAGAGAGGGCACACATAAGCATGTACCCCCCATATTACATTTGGATTCATTCTTCTGCACAATAAATACATCTTTGTATTTAAATGATTAAGTTGTGTCCCCCGTAATATCAGGTTTGGGTATTAGTATATATGTAAATTATTGTGACATTTATGATAAGCTATTTGATTCTGATTTTATGCTGCCTTTTTAAGAACTGTTTTCTGTTGATCAGTAAGCATTGTTCATGCTAGATAAATAAAATAAGTCAAATTAAGTTTAAAAAAAATTCAATAATGTTAGCATGCCTGGGGGGGCTGGGCAGCCAGTTGACCTCAGACCCCCAGAGGATTTTTTTTCTTCCTACTTGGGAGTTTTTGGTTCCTCCGTTATCTTCTGGCTCTCTTTCATTTCTTCGTCTTCCCTTTTCCCAGTTTTTGTATTATTCTGTTTTAATGATGTACTGTATCACAACACAGCCATGTAAAGCACCTTGGGGCGACTCTGATGTGAAACATGCTATATCAAAATAAACTGAATAAATTGAATTGAAAATTAATAAATAAAATTAACTCTCACCTACACCACCGATCAGCGGATACCGTCACGCAATGTTATCAGTCAGCAGTCAGTGTGGACAGCCTGACTTTGCTCTCTGTTTTAATGGCTGGATAACGGAAGTGGCTGCAGGTATCTGACACATCAGGCTGCAGGTATTTGACACATCTGGCTGCAGGTATCTGACATATCTGGCTACAGGTATCTGACACATCTGGCTACAGGTATCTGACACATCTGGCTGTAGGTATCTGACACATCTGGCTACAGGTACCTGACATATCTGGCTGCAGGTATCTGACACATCTGGCTGCAGGTATCCGACATATCTGGCTGCAGGTATCTGACACATCTGGCTGCAGGTATCCGACATATCTGGCTGCAGGTATCTGACACATCTGGCTGCAGGTATCTGACACATCTGGCTGCAGGTATCCGACATATCTGGCTACAGGTATCTGACACATCTGGCTACAGGTATCTGACACATCTGGCTACAAGGCCGATAAGCCGTGTGCCGCTACGTGAATCTGACACAAGGTGCATCACAATCACAACCCGTGCCTGTGTTAAGCTTTGGTCGGCCAGGCCCAAACGGCCTTGTCCCGCCAGCAAAGCCTCTCACGTTCTTTCCACACTAAGGTTCCACACAGTTGCGCGATTTGTCCCATCAGCGGAACCTTTTACGTTCTTTCCGTGCTAAGGTTCCAAGCAGTTGCATGGTTTGGGCCTGCCAGCTGTGCCTCTCACGTTCTTTCCACACTAAGGTTCCATGCAGTTGCACGGTTTGTCCCACAGCAGAGCCTTTTACACTATTTCTGCGCTAAGGTTACATGCAACTTTGCAGTTTGACCCACCAGCGGAGCTTTTAACTCTCTTTCCGCGCTAAGGTTCCACGCAGCTGCACGGTTTGTCCAGCCAGCAGAGCCCTTTACACTGTTTCCACACTAAAGCTCCATGCTAAAGTTCCACGCTAAAGTTCCACGCAGTTGCACGGTTTGTCCCACCAGCAGAGCCTTTTACACTCTTTCCATACTAAGGTTCCACGCTGTGGCACAGGTGCTGCCATCTCTGCCAGCAGACCTGCGTTCTCTGGGCCAGTTCCACATCCGACCACACTGAAAAAGGCCACCCCTCCACGGAATTCCCTGCGAATCTTCTCACCAAGCCACAGTCATCCGGGGTGGCCTTGGTTTACCCCCCAAAGCTCGAAATCCAGGACGTGCTGTACAAGAGGAGCTACTGTGGGTGCCTCAGTTGGGTCTCTCCGAATCATGGACAACCAACTAATCCAGGGGAACAAGGGCCACTTTTTCCATTGCACTCCGCAGTCCGTACAGCTCTGACAAGCATGAACTGGGAAACATAATACCTCTCTCCTATAATCCAGCCACCAGATGAATAATTGATTCTGAGAAAAAGCATACTTTAAAATTATCCTCCATAACAGAACATCATCAAAGACATTCAGCTGGGCATAGTGTGCCCGCACCATGCTGTTGGTGATTGGAGCTAAAACACTCTCTCGATGGGATTTTTGGACAACGTTATCAGTGAGACAGCCAGGAAATACTTTTCATCTGGGTTGTGAGAGGGATGTGTGTGTGTGGTGTAGGGTGGATGGAAGAGCAAACTTAATAAACTGTTCTGAATCACAGGAGTACATTTCAGGAGGTCGGGGCGGGGGTAGGGATTTAAACCTGAATTCTATCCCTGGCCCCACAAGAGCTTTATGTAGGGCTCTTACCTTGTGCATGGCGCCATGTCTTATGGGAGTTTGTGGGTAAGACTACGTGGTCAGTTCTAATCTGACTACTTATTGTGACCACCGTGTGGGTCCGAAATAGCTTTTACTGTCTAAACAATATCAGTGTCAACTGTCTGAAGCTAATGCCCGCCAGAGCGGCTAAATTTACCTGCGGTTATAAACTGTTCTCTGCCTTTCCTACAGACTTTTTTTTCTTAAACTGCGTATGTTTCTCTAGAGCTAAAGAGAAGTGTCCCTTATATGTTGTTTGTGTTTTTCTTCCCCCAACTCCCCCGCTACAGTTCCTGCGTCAGAGCAGGCAAGGCTATTGAGGCGAAACTGAGATATTTATGCTTGTCTTCGCTGCAGATGAATGATGATAGCAATTAGTCATTTGAGTGCAAGTATACTTTCAAGACTGTTTAGGAATTCTTGTGTAGTCTGCTTTTGTTTTTGTAAACCAATAGCTGGAATTGTGTACTGATATTATATCTGCCACTTCCAGTCTGATTTTTAATTGAATCATGCTGGGAAGGAAGATCGGAGTAAAACTGTAAATGGAAAAGGGTTATTATCTGTTATCATCTGTTCAGTGGACATTTTTGTTTACCAAAGCCGTGTACACAGTACCTGTTTACACAACAGTATATTTTAATTAAACAATTACCGTTACGTACTTCCATGGGACAACCCTTTCAATCACCTTCTACTCAATTCTATAACTACAGTTATTAAAATCGCAATTATCCTAACATTATTGACATTATTGCTGAGTAAAAACACTATGTCACACTATTTGAGGAAATATATGTTATATTTTATCTATATTATCTGTAAATAAGTCTTATGCATCGCTTTTAGCTGCTTTGCTAAACAGAAAGGGAAGGACCAAAACTAATGAGTTATAATCTAGAGCACAGCAGCACAGACAATGCATTTATGGGTAACAAAAGCAGAGATGATACTCTATTCTTAAAGATAATGTGGCAAATGCAAACAGGAGATCAGAAGGCAGCGAACAAATGTGGGAAATGAGATGATTTAAGTCAGCATTTCTATGCTCTCCTCCTGTTGGGCAGGTTTCTTCCCACAGTACAAAGACATGTAGTGACATGTTATGTGTGTGTGTGTGTGTGTGTGTGTGTGTGTGTGTGTGTGTGTGTGTGTGTGTGTGTGTGTGTGTGTGTGTGTGTGTGGATTATGTTTGTATTACATTGTGGGGACCAAATGTTCCCCACAATGTAACAAAAACCTATTATTTTGATGTAGTGGGGACCATTTTTCAGGTCCCCACAAAGATCTGTGAATGCAATCGAAAAACTAGAAATGCCAAAATCTTGTTTTTTGTTTGGTTGCTCATGATTAAGATTAGGGCTGGGTAAGGGTTATGGTGTGTGTGTGTGTTCCCTGTGCTGGACCGATACCCCATCGTAGCGTGTACCTCCGCATGGGACAAAAGTGACCCTGACCTGGTTAAGTGGTTGGAAGATGGATGGATGGATGATCGGGCAGGGAATATTCCTTTCTGTTAATCATAAACCTGTACCAATGCTAAATAAGTGACAGCTTAAAATCAGAAATGTTAAATCAGCATTTGAAAGCTACGTTGAGTGTTTTCTGATGACCAAATGTTGCTAAAATATGTCTGAAAATTAATGAAACTCTTCAGTGACAACAAATAATAATAATAATAATAATAATAATAATAATAATAATAATAATAATAATTATTATTATTATTATTATTATTATTATTATTATTATTATTGCATCAATGTCCCCTTTTCATATTCCCAGTGTAATCATTGTTATTGGGCAAATAGGTTTGTATCTCGGAAGGAACAAATTTTCCATTCAGGGATTAAACTTTTGCAACAAAAAAAACAATATTTTGTATCTTTTTGGAAGGCTTGTGTATTCTTTCTTCACATCCCTGCTGCCCTGTTACTTTCTACATCACATTCAAAACAAGCAATATGTATAGACATTTTACAGGGAAAAACAGGAGTGCGTGGTTACAATCGTTAAAGTGTGCTGTGTGTGCTGTCAGTGAATTCTGACTTTCAGAGACGTTCCTTCATATCACACGCAGACTTACAAGGCTGTATGGCACGACAGTCCTCATATAGTACAGATCTCAGGCGGTTGATCCCTTATGAATGACGTAACGCCTCGCTTTAATATATCGGTACAAAATATATGCGCACAAACGCAGAATTTAAATATAAGACAGAGTATAACATTTTTTCAATGGTGCCGTTTTCTGTCCACCTACTCCTGTTAATCCGATACCGCACATGACAATGCAACTTCGTCTAACGTCGAATATATATTGAGCACAGTGCTAAATGTAGGCTCGGATCTAAACTTTGCACATACGGGGCAGAGCATACGTGAAACTGCTAAAAGAATAAGAACTGCACTACTGGCAAGCAATTGGGACCCCCAGTGAAGTTCCAGCAGAAACCTCCAGTGCCGTTCCAAAACGCAGGACAGTTGAACTGGTCCCACCAATACGGGTACCTGTAGCTATATGGAGGTAATGCAGACCTTCTCGTACATATGAGACTAACAATATTAGCGCGAAGCAGCTGCATGATTCATAGGGGAAAATTCACTTATATCACGAATGAGTGGAATGATACGGATAAGCACGTGTCCTGGAGTTACCGGCATAGCATACAATGCACCATCTCATTCAAATGTATTTAACATTGTACAACATTAAGCTATCAAGTTATTTTCTGAGAATACTGTTTGTTTAAAGAGCACTGAGGAAATTTCCTGTTGAAACCAGCAGACCATATCAACTTGTCTGACATGTTTTTTTGGACAGCTGCACTGGTTTGCGTTATTGCTCCGGTAGATTTTTTTCTTTTTTTGGGACAATACAAGCTAATATCTTCTAACAAAGATCTCCTGGAGAGCAATGCCGACTATAAGTTAAGCTGCCCAAAAATATTCTGAAACCAGCTGAAAATATTGTTGGAATGAATTGGTGATTGATGGGAGAATGCTGCAATTTCCACTACTGAAAAATGCTATAGGCTACTGGTGTGACACACTTTGCAAATAAAACATGAATCACGAAAAAAATGGTAAAAGAAAACAAACTTAGTAAACTTACAGCCAGTTGCTCGCATTCGCGGAGAACAGCGCTAGAATTAGCATCAGCAGTGACCTTAGCAAGTACTCTGGTGACATCTTGAGTAGGAGATAACCCAGTTTAAGCGCACAATCCTCAACTGGAGTGATTTTAGACTTTTATATTATTTTCTTGGTGGACGGTGAAGATCAGTTCATCCTTTTTAAACAAGGGATCCATTCCCGGGCTTCCTCTTCAAAGAGGCGCAGGTCTTGCCACTGCGGATGTCCTTACCTATTAGACGAAACCGGTGCTATATAAGTCGCAAACTCAATGTCACTTCATCGGCCGAGGTAAATTCGGTGCATTCAATTGACTAAATTATAATTCGCTTCCGTTTTCTTATAACCCGCCCGAACAAGTCTTTTGGTTTACTTGTTTTATATGTTGTCCATGTACGCACGTAAGTGTTAATATATTGCTATGAGTTGCTTCCTCCGTCGTGATCTTGCATGAGCGGCGGCTTCGCTTGCCATTCTCTCCCAGTCGAGCGTGTTGATCTTTTATGTAACCTTACGCTGTGCCTGATAACATCGGGAGATGACACTGCGAGAAGGACGCCAAACCGAGTTTAGAAACTCCTGCTGGACGTAGCAGGGGCGGTGCCATTTGTCAGGGAAGTTTTTCTGTTTTTTTTTTCTTTTTCTGATGGGTAAGTGAGAAGAAGGTGGAGTTTAGCTCACTATGAAACGCACGATGCATTTTACGACTCGGTGACCCATGTGTTGTTGAAAGTCACTCGTAAAAGGATGTCATAATGTCAGCCTATGGTAAAAAAAAAAAAAAAAAAAGCTGAAAGAAAAGAATAGGGGAAAAAAACCTTAACACCGCCAATTTCTTAACTGTCACCGTCTCCAGATTGTCCTTAAATAACAGTATCCTTAACGAAAGGAATTCCATTTGTTATATTGCCAAATTAACCCATCAACATCACCCACTGGATCAGTAAAACTTTATTGTTGCTTAATGCCTCAGTAAACGTGGTAACAATGGTTATTTAGGTCCGTTTATTTTGCACAAAGCTTTAACTGTGTAACAAAGACCAAAACACGGATATATAACTGCAATTTTAAAAATATCTTTTTACGATTAAAATTGGGGTTCAGGTTTCCTTTGAGATGGAGTTTAAAGCGTGCATGAAAAAATGGCGTTAACTTGGGTTGTTATTCAACTGCCAACTGTTTTATTATATTATACAAATGAAATAACGTGTGTGTGCAGGGCTCCACCCAGGCTCTCTAGTGTGTTAATTTGTTTAGTTTCAAAGTGCTGAAGAAAATCTAAATTCAGCTCCAGTGAGGTCACCCTAATATATTTCATATAACAGTTAACATTATAAACGGTGTCCTGAATAAAAGGCACGCTGGGGATAGGTGATGCAGGAGCTAAAGGCTATAATAGGATCTGTTACTTAAAATAATGAATAGGCAGGCCTGTGTTAGATCTGACGCAGTACACTGCCACTTCCACAGGAAGTATCACTTTCCTTCATGCAAAAATATAGGCGAACGTCATGTTGAAAATTCAAGGCAGAACGTCTCGATAAAAATCGTCCGGTCAGTCGTGGACATTCTTCAGTCTGGGAAGCATGTAGCTTCAGAAGAAGGTACCACAGCCACCAGCAGGGGGAGGAAGTGAGTAGCGTGTGCTGGGACCCGGAAACATAACGAAGGCCATTGATCTTGACCATGTGCAAATATGTCAGGTTGCTTTTTCTATTGTTATAATGCCCTTTAAATCATCATCATCATCATCATCATCATCATCATCATTATTATTATTATTATTATTATTATTATTATTATTATTATTAT
>JAODLC010000113.1:1527570-1560929 GCA_026781145.1 Hippopotamyrus pictus
CCATCCCAGGCAGTGGCACACTCCAGAAGGGATACCAGCCCATCCCAGGCAGTGGCACACTCCAGAAGGGATACCAGTCCATCACAGGTCACACACACACTATGGGCAAGTTAGAGATGCCGCTGACCCGTGAATCTTTGTATTGTGGGAGGAAAGATGTAGCACCTGAGCCCCCAAACCTGGAGGCGTGAGGCACAAGACCACCCATAAAGATGCCCTTACTGGACCCTGTATTTCATAACCGCATTACTGCATAAACTCTGTAATGGACTGGTGTACCATCTAAGGTGCCCCCTGTCCTGTGACCAATGTTTTCTGGGATAGTATCAAGGCTGAGAGGGACAATGCACTGAAAATACAGTTATAGAAGATGGATGGATTATTGCATTTGACTTAATGTAGCTTCAAATTATAGTAATTTATAGGCCTAATACAGAAGCTGTATCACTATAATTTAATGAAATTAATTGGTTACAATGAAAAATAAATCCCACATAGATCAGCCTGTCATTAATAATGCAAGCATTCTTCTTGGGTCCCTAATATGTACCATCAGAGCTGGTTGAGTCTAAAGTTCAAAGTTTGGGGCAAACTTTGGAAGTGACATATTTAATGAGTATCTACAGGGTGTCATGCGTCACTGAATACCCACAAGCTACATAATCTGCTCTGTTTACATCTGCCACACTATATAATAGTAAAAGTAACTTTTATTTGCACAAATACAGCAGAATGCTTCTCTTTGCCTGCCCCATTTTGTTCTTCCTGAGACAGACGTGCAGGTGAGCATGAGTGTGGGGGTCACAGCACAGGTCCAGCTCACATGCGGCACCCCAGGAGCTGAGGGTTGAGGGCTCTGCTCAATAGCCCACAGACATGTGACTGTTCTGCTAAGGCCGGGCTTAAAACCGGCGCTCTTCTGATCACAGGCACAGAGGCTTAACCTAGAGAGCCACTCACTCTTTGAGCACTACAAGCAAACTAAAATACGTCGGTTGTATATTAAGACAAATAAGCTAAAATGTGCCACCAGAAGTGTATATGTACCTTTAAGTGAGTGATGCCTGATTGGATGGATTAATTACTGTAAATGTTCAGTGTGATTGGCTGATGACGGGGCGGGAAAGGGGACAATCAATCTTCATCAACGCGCTGATCTTGTGCCCCACGATTCCTTACGCACCTCTGCTGTTACGCAGTTCAGCAGAATGAGAGCCAAGCCCCTCCTCGAATGGCTGGTGTCGCCTGGGAGTCCCACCCCCGCAACCTGCACCCCACCTGCTGGCCCGTTGCTGATACCTTATACGTGGCGACCCCCTGCTCTCCCCCGCCCCATCACTGGGGTTCAATGTAAGATTTTCCAAGGGTTGAGGTGAACGAGCGCTTGTATAACCACTGCGATCTTTATGGACGGCGGAGGGCCAGGACAAACACACTCCATCTTCCATTCTCAGGCCGCATTGAGCCACTACAGCGTCATGCTTTCTGCCCCTTTTCTGTTTTTTCTTCATGAGTAGGTGTTGCTGAGCACTCACCAACATCACATCGCCAGACTCTGCTCTGTATTTGGGAGCTTATGAGATGATTTTCAGAGCCGTTATGGCGACACTTAACTCCATCAGCTAAAGACCAACTTCACTGCCTTTTAAAGAAGAAGTATATGCTCATGAAATAGGTGCATGTTCCATTCTTCTGAGGATGAGCGTTGCGAGAAGGAGGCCCACAAGATGTACTTTGTAAGGAACAGATCCTACACACTGAGGCTGCTGGTGTTTTTGTGCTCGTTAGTGCTGGTTTGGAACTGGTGTAGCTAGTGGACCAGCATAGCTGGACTGGCCTACCTGCACATGAATCTGGTCCACCAGCAATGTTTCATTAATGCACCAAAACACAACATATGCTGGTACACCCAGCATGCATTACGCTGGTCATGCTGGTAACCAGCTATGCTGGTTTCTTCAGCAGGGTTTGCACATCAGACACTGAGGCAGATCCTCTGACACTTGATCTGTTGCTGCTTTCTTTGATCCATCCAGTTATTTGCCTAAAGAGTCAGTGAGAGCTGCCAGAAAGGAACAGCAGGAAACAGGAAATGGGTGAAGCTGTTCCCTGTCAGCACAGCAGTGAATGCAGATATGTAAGGCAGGAGGTTAGCCCTGGCATTTCTTAAGGCCCAGCTTCATCACTGTGGATCCCCCCCCCAGGCTCCCCAAGTAGCTGATTGGCCAAGGCTGGCTTGCTAAACTGAAGATAAAATTGGTTATCACTATCTACAAAAAACATTAGGTAGTAACAGTATTGTCAGTTTGATAAGCTTGATGTCTCACGTAGAATTAAAATCATTTTGTGCAAATAAGTATCCACTGGGGGACTATTTTCATACACCATTACAGTCATAATAAACCATCAACGTGCATTTTATGAAATATAGCTTTTAGTGGGGCTCCTTTGTGTATGCAGAGCCATGTGCTCAAATGAAACAATACCCTCTGCCCTGGCCTCGCTCTTCCACCAGCTTTGTGTGTAGGGCTGCAGCTTTCAGAGGATTCGAAGGAGGCCGTTTAGGGTGAGAGGAGGCTCTCCATCTCCTCTCGGTCTCATGTCACGTCTCTGGAGTCCCCCAACCCCCACACCGACCTCCCTGCCCTCCGTCTAACACCAGTCCACAGCTGAACCTTATTCTCTCCCCACCCCCCGAGTGTTCCTTGTGTCTGAAACGTTTACATGTTTGCTTGATAACCCAGATTTGGTACTGCGTGTTTTAATGAACTCAAGCCCATGTCATCCCAGGGGAAATATTATGGGATGTTAAGGAAGCCTCCTTGGTGAATCTCCCACTGTACTGGCTTGTGCAAAAAAACAAAACAAAAAAAAAAAACAGAGGAAATATCTGCATTGGGAAAAACATATTTATGACGCCACACAGGAAATAATAAATAAAAATATAAAAATTTGAAACTTCCCAATATGGTCCCAGTGCTCTACATAAATAGCGCCTTAAATGCAGTATTTGGTTTTATAACCTGGACATGAAGTCTCTCAGCTGCTTACGTCATGCCTTTGTCACATCAGGAGGGGCTTCTCCCTCAATCTGTCATTAATACAAGGCCTCTTTTTGACTGCCTGCCCATAAATCACGTTTGTAAACCCGAGAACATGAGTGATAATTCTTTCTGCTGTGTTCCTGTACGTTCACTGCCTTTGCAGTTATTACTGATTTAAACTGCAGGCTGCTTAAGTGCCATATTTGTTTTGAAAATCTCTTAACAAATTGAGAGTGCTGACAATGTGGCAACAATATTACAAACATTTAACTGCAAATTAAAATCGGTCAGAATCCATAAATAGAGCAGTGTCTGTGTTTGTTGTAGACAGAAAATGATTAATTTTATATCTCTGAAACATCTGGGCTCAAAAAAGGATTTATGGAATAACTAAATGCAGTGCACTTATAAATTTATAACACAGGGGCTCAATGATGAATATTTATGCATATTCCATTTTCCATCCATCAATTTTCCAACCTCTTATCCAGTACAGGCTCCCAGTTCATGATGCAGGGGACATTCTGCCAGCCTATCGCGGAACACGCACACAGTCACACAATACGGGCAATTTAGAGATGTCAGTTCACGTCACTGCATGTCCTTTG
Organism: Hippopotamyrus pictus; assembly: GCA_026781145.1. Lineage (NCBI taxonomy): Eukaryota > Metazoa > Chordata > Actinopteri > Osteoglossiformes > Mormyridae > Hippopotamyrus > Hippopotamyrus pictus. Next base: position 1,531,223 of record JAODLC010000113.1, read on the forward strand.
ACCACATGAGTAACCAGCACAACATGAAGAGATCATGCAAACTCAGAGAGGTAGCAGGATTCAAACTCTGACCCCCTGTCGTGTGAGCTATGGTGCCGGGCCTTTAAGAATATTTTACCAGGCGAGTCAATAATTCTAAATCCATTATGTTTAGGTAATGTGACAGAGTAACACGGTTTTGTAAGAGAAGTAGGAAAAGGGATTAAACTGCCCTTAAGTTTTTCTTGGTATTACTGGAACAAACAGGTAAACAGAAATGTTGGAATGCTCTGACATTTTATTTTTTTAGTAATTCTGCAACAAACTGGGGTGACGCATAACAAAGCACGATGCAATATTAACAAAAATGGGAATTTCATTTAACATTGAGATATCATCTTGACTTGAGGGCTTGCAGCTGGTAGAAGACTGCAGGACCTTAATGAAGCAGCTGGTGACTCAGTGAGCCACGGAGCGAAATTTCAAGTCAAGTGAAAGTAGCCGGGGCATCCAGAAGCTTTCGCTCGCCGTTTCACAGCAATGATGTTGCTCTCAACTGTGAAGAACACAGCGTTCAACAAGCATCCAAGCGGCCGCCTTCTTCATGTTTACTCACTCGTCATTATGAATTCCGCAGTCAAGGAAGCAAATAAGAAAGTACAGCAGCAGTACTGAGAAAGTTACTGTCGTCTCCTGTGAATAAAAGAAGTTTCTTTTCTTCTCTGGATGAAAATCTCCTGAGGAGATTTAACACTTATAATCAAACAACAGACTAGTGCATTATTGAATAGTTTCACCCTGAATGACTAAGAGGGACTTTTGAACAGCTCATATTAAAATGTTAATTATATATAATATTTACTATGTTGTTCAACATGCATTATAAAATATGTAATATGGCCAAACCACACTGGCATGTAATGTGTTGAGCAGTTTAAGGCCAAAACTGAAATGAAATGTAAACACATGTATTTGATTTGTTTCATAATTAACAAATCCTAAAAGAGAATAATACTGAGAATCTAGAGAGTTTTAAATGATGCTTACTTTATGACTTTATTCGTGTTTTAATGCAATTTAAAGGTTTAATTTAATGACTGATGTTAGATGTTGCCTAGCAACACACACCTAAATCAGCTCGTGTCAGCTGTCTGCTAGTGATGTATTATCTGACTCACTTGTACGTCACTTCGGACAAAAGCGTTTGCTAAATAAATGTAAATGTTTCACTGAATTATGGAAAGAGTGAAGACGGCTAAACATATTTTATAGCCAATGTAATGGAGTACTGCAGATTTAAGATGGGTTGCGTAATTAAATGGTCAGTGTATACAAATATGCAAATCCCAGTTAAGAATAACAGAGACCAACTCTTGCTATTATTATGAAATGTGTTAAATGTTGATCTGTGGTGAAAGCAGTGCTGTCACTTCCGAGCGGTTGTGTTTTTTATTTTATTTTATTAGTTTTCTTTTCCACCCAGAGCAGCCTGGTGGTCCACAAACATTCCTTTGACAGCTTGTCTTTGCAGGGGCAATTTTCTGCATTTTGGGACACAAACGACATGAGAAATGTCCTGGTGCACTGTGGGAAGTGACCCCCGCACAGTGGTGTGCAGAGGGCTGTGAGTTCACCCCTTGGAGACAGCCTTATCTCCGCGGAGGGCCGCTGGCCTCCGGGACGCTTTCCGCTGGGAGGGGGCCTCAGTCATAGTCACTGATAGCTCCTTCCGAGTGCCGCCGCCGGCCACTGTCACGCCCGCCACCTTCCCCCGCAGCCCTCGCCATGTCAGCACCCTCAGCCGCGACGGGGCTCTGAGGCGTCTGCTGCATTGCATCATCCCTGCCCCCTGTGCCTCCCACCCGGGGCCCTTTCGGCAAGGTTGCCAACTTCAGTCAGCTGGCCGGAATGAGATTTTCTATTCGAGACAAGGCTGGATACACATTCACATGCGTGTAACAGTTTTATCACCTTGTAAATAGTCTGTAGGGTTTGCAAACTACCCCGATGCTTCTGATGTAGCTAATTTTAGGTTTACAATGGAATCATATAGATTTGTTACAGGATTCCCTGCGTGAGCGTGACAGCCCGAAAGCGTGAGTGTCACGCCAGATGCGTGAGAGCTGGCGACCCTGCTTATAGTCAGATTGAGCGTCTTTCACGAGCAGGATCAGCAATAGGACAAGAGCTCTCAGGCATCATTTAAGATATTTTTATGAAAGTGAACTTGTTGTATTTATCGTTGAAAGAAAATTGCTCACTGTTACTCTTACTGATGCAGAGAGTTATTTATAATGATTCATCTGATCCAGGGTGTAGCGCTGCCACGTGTCCTGTGCTGCCTGGGATAGGGTCCAGGTCTCCTGTGGCTGGAAGATTGATGGATGGATGAATGATGAATAATACTCCATCCATCCATCCATTTTCCAACCACTTATCCTGGTCAAGTTGCCTGGAGCCTGTCCCAGGCAGCACAGGGTACAGAGCATTGGTACTCCCTGGATGGAATTTCAGTCCATTGCAGGGCACATACTGTATGTACACACACTCATATAATAAAGGCAATGCAGAGACATTTCACTGCCTTTAGACAACAGGACAACACAGGAAGAACATGTGACCCCATATGTTGAGAGCAGAGGTGATCCACCATACCACCAATCCATCCATCCACCATACCACCAATCCATCCATCCACCATACCACCAATCCATCCATCCACCATACCACTAATCCATCCATCCACCATACCACCAATCCATCCATCCACCATACCACCAATCCATCCATCCATCCATCCATCCATCCACCATACCACCAATCCATCATCCATCCATCCACCATACCACCAATCCATCCATCCACCATACCACCAATCCATCCATCCACCATGCCACCAATCCATCATCCATCCATCCACCATACCACCAATCCATCCATCCATCCATCCATCCCTTTTCTGTAATCGCTTGTCCTATTCAGGGCAATGGGGGGTGTCTGAAGACCAGTCCAGGGCACAATGCCTGATAAATTCAACTAAAATGAATAAATAAGAAAATAAGTAAGTAAGCAAGCAAATAAATAAATATTACGGTTGTTGTCTTTTTGTTGTTGTATGATTAAGATTAAATTGATTATTACTGTTATTATTATATTATATAGTATCAGTGTGCAATGATTTCAAACAATAACTCCTATGCAGTTGTAATATTCTTTTACTAACAGAAGTTTAAACCTTGACTATGGATATGTTACACACATAACAAATCCAGGCGTGCAGTTAGCACCAGGGACGGATGGGATAGGTCCCCTTCAGATTCAGAGTGACCTCGATCCGTCCCCCCCACTTACAGGACAAAAAAACAGCATCTGCCGTCTTTGCATAAGGAAAAAATATCCTTGGTCCACCCCAAATCAAAAATCCTATCTGCGCCACTGAACAAAGCTAATTTATTTTAGCCTTTTCCAGGAAAATGTATCTTATCACGGCCATGGGTTTTGCCGTGGAAACAGCCTCTTGTGTCTTGCAGTGTCATCTTTGACGAGCTGATATGTCAATCTGACTCTCACTCTCCCCTGCTACAGCCCATTTGAGGGGTACTGCAGGGAGGGGTACGCTTTCCTTTACGGGATGCTGCTGCCCAGGTGTGGCAGGAACACGTCAGTCTCCCAGATTCTCAGGAAAGGGCAAAACATTTCAAATTCCCAGGAAGGCTGGCATGCGGTGACCCCTGGGGACATGAGGAAGCAAGGCTAGGAACTGGGCATTTTCTGTTTTCTCATCCTATTTGTCATTTTTTCAAAAGGGTTCTGCAGAGAAGCACAATCTATGAACTTAAATGGAAAATCACAGTATTGGTGATGGAACTGTGCAGTGACCCAGCTCTAATCTATTGTTCCCAAAGTAAAATTACAAACAGTCCTTACTTTCTGTTTTTTTGTGTGTTATCAAATGTTTCAAAAAGAAATTTTAAGGCAAATATTATCTATAGTTTCCAACAGTAAAAAAGAGTTTCATTGCTTTTCAGGTGGTGAAAAAGATCAGGCTGGAGATTAATAGACTCACATTGACTTAAAGCTTCCATCCGCTTATACTGATACGATCTGTGTGTTTATTAAAATGCCAATGCAATGCTAGTTTGGCCAATAGAAGTCCAGGTCATTGTATAGAAAAAAAAAAGTATTGAATGTTTGTTTCAGGCGGTGCTCCTGAAAGTCAGCAGACCACTGGAGCATTTTAATAAACGATCACTAAAGTCAAACACCGTGACGCATACTGTATGGAGGTGCTGGATTTGGGCCTGCACCGGTTTTGCCGGGTTTCGGGTCGGGCAGAGGGCTGCGTTTCCAGCGCATCTCCTTGTTTGTTTACAGCGGGAGCTACACCTGTGGCGGATACCGCCGCCGTGAGAACAGACCCGGGGAGGCTGCTGCAAGACTCCGCGATAAGCGAGCACAAACACGGCACGGTGGGAAAAGAGAAGCCCATGAGTCAGCCGGCCCGGGGTAGGCAGGGTGGGAGTGTGAGAGAAGCTGGGCGGCGGCGGCGACTGCCCAGAACTCTCAGGCTGGTGACCTCCTATTCTCCCCCCACCGGTTCCCACCTGACCGGTCAGCTTGGGCCTGAACTGAAGCAATATCCCCCGGAAGGAAAAGGTCAGTAAAGCCACGCCCAGGATGGCAGGCAGTGGAAGATCAGCCCCCCGGCTGCTTTCACAAGCGGGCGTCTTTCCCGTGTGACTTATAGTTACTGAATTTACTGTATACGCTGAGCCTAGCAACACTCTCAACACTCTCACGATGTCATGGTATCTGTCAGGCTGGTCCAAAAAGAGTCCTCAATGGCCTGCCATCCCATCCAGGGTGTTCCCCTGCTTTGTGCCCTTGGCTTCCTGGGATGGGTCTCAGGCTGTCTGTGACCTTCACAGGATAGATGACTGGAAGCGGGGTGGATGTTAAATTCTAATAAGCGTTTCCTGTGACCAGTCACAGTTTTGGTGGATCCTGCTCTGTCAGTTTTCGATACTAACCTATTTCTGCAGGTTAATGAAGCTGTTATTGGCTGCAGGCCCTCAAGGACGTGTTTGGGAACCAGAGCTGTGGGCCATAGCCCCATATGGTGTCTGATACACAATACTGCTATGACTTTGTTATCTCTTGCGTTTGCTGCTATCCATATTTGTGGAGGAATCACGTGAAAACATCGAGAGAAATATCTAGTTTATCATGTGACAGCAGCAGGGATCACATAGTAACCCTTCTCCTCTGTATTAATGTACTGATTCAACCCATTTCAGGGGGGGGTGTAATTTACGATACTGTCATAATATTTTATGGCCAGGTGTTTAGCACTGGTGCCACATGTGCGACCTGTTTGGGGTGAAGGAAGAGGCCAGCTTGCCATGGAATATCACTGACAACCTCAAACCTCTCGTTCAACACGTCCAGCATGGGGATGACTTTGTGGAATAGACGAGAAGAATGCGGCCGTTCTATGCGAATTTATTAAAGAGCTCAAACATGTTCATGACGAAATATATGCCGCGTAAAAAAATTGCAAACTCATAACTTTCTGGTGAGCCATCAGATACCATATTTTTCACATTTGTCCAAAAGAGGGACTGGAGACCACACCTGGAAGAATAGGTCACGAGGCAGGAAGATACGCTATAAGACATGCCAGGCCTTTGCAGGATACAAACACACATTATGAGTACTGTAAAGGTCGAGTTTGACTCCAGCAGAAAACAGGAGGCCCCAGGACAAACCCATACGACACAGACTCATCCCGTACAAAAGGTACCACTCCAGCTCCGGAACACATGTAGAAAACGAGGACGGCAAATAAACAACGTCCCAGTAGGGTTTGCATCGACTGTGGCAAAATATTTGCAAAGCATGGACAATTTGTCTATGTTGATACAACAACCCATAGTATGTTTCAGCTTGGTAATTAAACCCAAAGACTCACTGAATTCCTGCTATAAAAACACTTAACCTTCAAGAACTTTAATTTAACTCACCCTGAGGGATCAGCTTGCTTACCATCAGAGAAAAATTACTGTTCTGTGGAGGTGGTCAACTAAAAGGCCTAAAAATATTTTACAAACGGGGGAAAGACATTGGTTTAATAGCTGTTCTAATTTACAGTTCCTGTTGCTCTGGATGGTTTAAATTTGAAAATCCTGCTGGGGGGGTGCATTTTTGTCATCAAAATATGTTTTATGGTTTGTGTTCATTACACTTTGTCAAAAGTGAGTAACAAAAGTAAAACAAATCTGGTTGTGTCACTACATACCAATGTACTTCAAACCAAGTACATTCATTTCAATCACGGAAATTACCTTTATTTAACTGTGTCCTTCATTATTCCAATTATTCGTTATTTATGTGGGATTGCAAATATATGCGTAATTTCTGGTAATGCCTTAACATTAACTGTACCTTCATAATGCATTCATAGAACATTCATAAGCAGCATGTAAGTATATCTTACCATCCTAACATACATTTACAGCTTTAATATACAATAATAACTAATAACTAATAATAATAATGGCTTAATTCATGCATATGGTAACTTGAAAGAAATATTAGTGTTGCTCTCCAACCATTTACAAATGTTTTAATACACCCTGTATTTCAAATGTAAATAAGCTGAATTTAACTTTACATCGTCAGTCATTTCCACTCTCTGCAGAATGATTTATAAAATATATCATATATTAGATAAGCATCACACTAAATTTAGTGACATTACCTTAATTGAAATACAAAAGCAAATACAGTATACAGTATTTCTACTGCAGCTTTTAATTACCTGGCTAACATAAAGTTCATTGTATACCTTTGACTCAATCAAGATCAATTTGCTGGCATATTATCCAGTGTTCGTAGCTTATTCTACATTTTTGACACGTAAGTGAAAACGAACACCTTCAACACAGAAATGTCACCGAAAATGACATTCATAATGAACTATTGGCAGGTGGATGTGGGTTTGATTTAATCTATTCTTCATCTCAAGGAAATATTAGACCATTTCATTAGGCCACCACTCACTCGACCTCAGCTTGCAATAACATTCTAAGTGCACGTCTATATAACTCCAGGTTATGTATTGTAGAAATGCTAGTTGGGGCTTTAGATAAACAGAAAGCCCAACACGAAAAAATATATATGCTGCATTACACTTTCCCTGAGTATCTTGGCATCCGCTGATCCGAAAGGGGGAAAAAAAAACCAATTATGGTGCTGAAAGAATATTTGATTGCAGCATCTGTGTCTGTGCAGAAAGTGGAATATTTGGCTTGGCAGATACCGGCTCTCGGCGTAACCACACTTGGCTGTAATTCAGCACCAGCTAACCTCAGATAAGTAGCAACCACAATGTACAGACCTGCACTGTTTCACTTCAATAATTTCGTGCCAGAAAATTAACCAATAAAACCGACCGTGTTATACAGCACAGCTCTACATTCTTAGCTCAGCTTAATAACTTAATGTATCAGTTACACAACCTCAGGCAACAGTCTGTTGTGCTCAATTAATGATTTATTCATAGACACACAACACTTATATAATGCGGTTATTGGAAAGGCTAGTAAAGAGAGTTTTAGATATTACAGGTGTTAAAGTGGCCAGTCTGAGTACTTCAACCTGTTCATTGTGTTTATGCATATTTTATATAGGAGACTTGGTTCAGTTTTGCACAGAACATGTGTACCATTGATTATGGCCCTTTTGCCACCCTGAAGCAGACCCAGCTAAGAATAGCTTAGTAAGGCTGTATCACGCTGAGGCCTGACCTATAAAATACACTATTTAAAGTGGGTCTGTTGAGCTGAGAATCGCAAAAACAAGAAACGAGAAAAGATGCAGCGGGAAGTAAGGAAAGCAAGCAGGGCAGACATCTGGAGGACGGGTCACTGTTTGCTCTCAGGATGACTTCCGTTTTAGCCAGGTGCTGAAATAATGTTTGGAAAAAAAAAAAAACATCCATTTGGGGGGGGGGTCCAGCTTCCACTTTGAGCAATTCCTAATTTGCATAAGTCCAGGTGAATTATAATTTGTAAAATGACGTAAAAGCTGTTGTATATAACTTCCATCCGCCTTCCGCCCATTTATCCAGTACGGGGTTGTGGTGAGTCGGAGATTATAGCCCACAGTACTTATTCCAGGAAGCCCAGGTCAGAGGAGCGCCTGCACCGGACACAGGGCACATACACTATGGCAAATCAGAGACGCCAGCGCACAGAAGCAGGCTGGAGGCCGCCAGAACGACACGGGAAAGACATACACTCCCCACACGCAGATGTGTGTAGGACTCTAACCCCCAGCTCCGGATGAGTGCTGGCCACGAAGCCGCCCCATAAACTCAACATGAGTATTCAAAATCCTGTGAAAGACCAACTTCTGCATCCGGATAGAAGCTATACATCTAATACATGAAATTTAGACCAAAAAGGTAGAGTTACACCATCACAACATGGACTGTAATTTCATATTGGAGTTAGTCCCGATTAAACAGGCACGAGGAACCATCGTCTAACTTTTAAATATATGTTAATTAGTAACAGTGAAAAGCCTCAGAATATATATTTTTCTTTTTTTCTATTAAATATGCCCCTAGTACCAGAAGCCACTGGTACAGGAGAAACATCCATTGGCGATTCGTCCCTGGGCAACTTGGACCTTTGTTTTCTCTTGGGTTAAAATGATGAATTTTCTCTTTTGCCATTTGTGTCTTTTTTATAAGCAGTTTGGCTAACAATCTAGCAGTCTTGAGCCCCTTCCTGAGTCCAGGGCTTGGAGGGGGGGGGGGTGTTCTGAAATCCTGCGAGGGAATAGATGTGACTGTCCTCTGCCAAGCGGTCAGCTGTGCCTAAACCCCCCACACTTATGGCTTCCTGCGCTGGCCAGGTGCCAAATATGCAGGGAGACCCTGAAACAGCCACGATTGCTCCCTGTACGACTGAGGCGACAGCGCCCTCTGCAGACAAGTTTGTTCCATCCTTTGTAGTGCGATCATCACTGCATCTCAGTGGGATGCTTCTCAGTGACTCGTTGTCCAACCGCTCATCCAAAATCAAAGTGCTAAAAACAAATGAAACTGATATACGATAACCACACGCCGAGAACCAATCCAGTGACAGGAACGAGAATCCATTCAGGACCAATTTGTGCCTAACAAATTTTGCAAAGTTGACAGAAAGTCTTTATACTGTTTTCTTAGTAAAAGAAACATACAGCGCAGTTTTTCTCAGCAGTTTCTATGTCGTGTTACTGTTGGTCTTTACGTTTGTGAGTGGTTCTGGACTCCAGACCTGGTAGCTGAAAATGACTGATTCTTTATCTTGGACTAAATTCCTCAGAAGCTGGTTGTAATGTGGCCAAAAACATAAAAACCACAGAGAATCATTGACTTAGACAACCCTATGTTATTAATGCAGTAAAGTGGTTTCCCTAATTATCAGTTAGTTAGCTGAGGCCCAGCAAAATCACAGCGATGTCATTTGACACCAGAAAGTCTGCGCAAAATGTTGCATTAATGAAAAGTTGCAAAAATCCCATTTGGAAGTTATTAGTGTTGCTGTAATCAGCATAACCAAACCCACAAAGTTGTCTCCCGCTAATTCTAAAGTACACAAACATTCGATCCTGTGGGTCAGATGTTCAAGCAGCCAAGTTCATATAAATGCATAATTAAATAATAAATGCCTGTATTTTTTTGTGTTTGGTCTAATGCTACTTTAGCAATTTAGCAAGTTCTATACCAATGAATAGCATTTGCTGCAAAGCATAAATGGGCAAATCTGTGCAATGCTAAGAAGCAGTGAGAGATTATCAATTCAGTTTCTTAATTAAAAAAATATCCAGAAAAGTACTGACAACCAGACGGCGAGCAGTGCATGCTTACATCATCCTTTCACCCATCTTCCACCTGCTTGTCTTGTAGAGGACATCTTAGGGACATTTAGGCTCAAGGCAGGGCGTGCACACAATCACACTCAGCACACATAACATAAAGACACTTGACTAACTTTGTGTCGCGTGTTTCTCCTGTGAGAAGATAAGCTGAAGACTGACTGGTCTCTGAATGGTTCACTGTCACTCTTTGCCATGTTCTTCAGTGGTGCAAACCTTTTTTAACATAAACTAAGCAAACTGAAAGGAGCTTTATATCCCTAATGGTAAATGCAAATGGAAAAACTTCTCTGGTGATGTGTAATTTTGATCTGTGCTGTGGTTTATGCATTTTGCTCCAAGAAGGCAATCCCAGCTCTCTTTCATGAGCAAAATGGACCAAACGCCTGCACCAACATTAGCGGCATTCTGCCGAATATGCGTTTTTTCAAAACATGTATATTTGTGAAATAAACAAAAATATTTTTGACAAATAAACATTTTTAAGCGTGAAACTAAATACACTGCAGTCACATTAGCAGGCAGAAGTCGCGAGTGTCAGCAGGCTCATAATTAAGTAGCCTGATTCTTATAATGTCAAGGCCTGTATTTCAGAAAGATTAATTGGATTGGGATTCACTCCCGGTGAGCTCAGCCAGTCCAGTTATTTTGAGTCACACTAAGAGCCACTGTAACGAAAATGCAAGTAAAACATATTCAGACATATTTGCCTGGGTACTATTAATGGAAAGTGCAACAGATCTTCAGCAGCTACAAGAATCTTGTTATACGATCCCGTCAAGTCCATAGCTTGTCATTCACCACTGGCATCTATAAGGCATGTTCTGGCCTGCTAGTTAAGCTTTCACTACACATTAGCAGTTTTTAACAGGTTAACCAGCTTCCAGATTCTTCTGCGAGATTTATTTTTAGGTGTTACGCAGTACAGACGGTCTCAGCATTATGCCTACAAATTACACTGCATTTTTTTCTTCTTCATCACAAAGACTGCGTAATTTTGCTGTTGACCTTGTGTAATTAAATACATAATTTAATGATTTCTTACCTATGCTGCTTTGGCCTAAAATAACACATTTGTAATTTGCCTGAAGTCTGGGCAGAAGACGAACACAGTCAAATTCATGCCTTATTCTGGACTGGTCTATCTCCCTTGGGGGAGACGGGGGGAGACAGTAAATGAGCCCGGTATAATAAAAGTACACTGCTGACAGCGGACTGATCGTACGATAGGCCCTCCCGTAAATCATCTGCCTTATTATTTTGATAAGTTTCAGTGCTGCTGTCGCCGTGGTCCGATGTGTCTCAGAGTGTGGCAGAACTCAGCACTCTACCATCACGTGCCGGTGTGCTGTAAATCAGCCCAAATGACCATGCAAGCATGCTATTAAATGAAAATTCACTGGTTTCGGTTATGTTCTATTTCAGTTCCCTTTTAAATATAATTTTAATAGACTGTGAAAAGTGATGAGAGTACTCAGTCTCACTCATATATTATACCTAGTAGTTTTTACCTAAAATAGAAAAATTTGAAAATATTAACATCATATAATACAGAAAAATAACGGCATGTCATCCAGGATGTATCCCTGCTTTGTACCCTATGCTGCCTGGGACCAGTTCCAGGCCCCCCTGCAACCCTGGCCAGGATAAGGGGCTGGAAGATGGATTACCATGCTGAAGCTCAAAGAAGCAATCTATCCATCTTTCATAACTGCTCATGCAGTACTGGGTGGCTGTGGGCCTGGATCCGATCCCTGGAAGCACAGGGTGACTGGGATGCCAGTTCATCACAGGATGCGCACATATATATCACGGGCAATTTTATGTTTTTAGATTACGGGAGGAAAACTGAGTTTCTGGAGGAAATCCATAAAAACAGGGTGAGGACGTCCAAACTCCACACGCAGGGAGCCAGAGGATAGAGGTGTGAGGTCACAGGGCTGCACACTGCGCCGCTGTGACACCAGGAGAGCAGAAATCAGAGAATCGAATGCAGAATCTATTCAATCAAATCTCTAGTGAAGTCTACTGGCACGCCTCCCATTCTGTCATTAGCTATAATTAATCCTTATCCACTAGAAAAATCAACAGCTGTTTTCACAGCTGATTATTGCCATTTTTATGTTGAAATGTACAGTGCGGAATGGATGATTGCCAGTTCATACAGCAGAGAGGATTGAGGGCCAGGGGGTTTTGGCTCTCTGGGCTCTGTGTGGCCCCTGCCTCATGCCCTGAGCTCCCTGGCATAAGCCCCAGGCTCACTGTCACCCTGTACTCTGCTTATGGAAAATGAGTGGATTGATGGATGGATGGATGGATGGATGGATGGAATTAAAGTTGTACAATCAGACATCGCTATACAATGCAAACCATACACAAACACACACACACACAAACGTTTGTGTTCATATGTTTACGGGGACCATCCATTCATAACCCTAATCCCAACAATGACAGCCTTAACCCCTACCCAGTCCTAACCTTAACCATAAGTAACCAAACAAAATACAAAACTTTTGGCATTTTTAGTTTTTCGGTTGCAGTCACAGATTTTTATAAAATTGAGTTATCCCTGATGGTGGCCAATAAATGGTCCCCACTATGTCAGGGTAACAGGTTTTTAACACATTGTGGGGACATTTGGTCCCCCACAATATATTAAACACATATAATAATAACCATATACACACACAATTAAATTTTCATACATTTTGTGTTGGGGCCGTAAACATGCACAACACAGCACAGACAAAATTCTATTTAAGAATTCTAGGAACTTAATTTAGTTCTAAATTAATCAATACTTTCATGCACAAACAGATTCATTGTTTGGTTTGTGTATAAACGCAATTTTTCTTCCCTTCCTCCTGTGCATTTCACATGATTCCCACCGCATTCCATGCATCATTCTCACAGTGTTGCGACACCAAGGCCTGTCTGTTTTGTTACGCTACGCATTGTGGAGTTCCTTGCTCGTAACTTTGTGTCTGTACTGCAGCAGCTCTGACTGCTAGTGACACAGTCTGTACTCAAAGTCTAGCAGCCAAACTACTGTGGAAGCTGCTTGGGTCTGGTTTGTTTAACAGCATCCCCGATGACGTCAAGCTTACCATGCCCCATGGGACTGAGCTGCGCTGTGTTTAGCTGCATTGGTATCTGTGCAGTTTGCAGAACAGAAAGGGACTGGACGCTTGTCAGGGATTTCACTCAATCTCGGTTTAGTCGTGGAAAAATCTCTATGAGTGTCAACTTTCGGCTGCCAGCCATTTTGCTACGGGTGCAAATATGTCTTTTGGAATGGATGTGTCGGATCTCAATACGTTAAACTAATGCTTAGTACCACAATGTCCGGTTTCATGTAAACAATGCTATAAACAAACACATTAATGAGTTGTACAGATGCTCGCTAATCATACTGGTGTCACTCATTAGTGTGGTTAACACCTGTGTCCCAAGTCAGTCACAAATCTATGCAGTGCGTTTATACAGCTGGGGATTTTTTTTCCCAAGAACATTCCAGGTGAAGTACCTTCCTTTGCCGAAAACCCACTCCAGCTACTCGCTTGGTTGCTCCAAACTGATTTTTGAAAATTCATATTGAAGTTTGTGCTGTCTTGCTGCTCAGCCATTCTACAATACTTTCCTTGTTATTAAAAACTAAAAAAAAAATGTAAGAAGTATCTAAGCACCAAAGGCCTTTAACAGAACATGCCCTAGCAGTGCTGATAGGTTAAAATGGAAAAACATTCCTGGAAAAGTTAAAGTAAAACAGATTTACTCACCAGAACCTGCTTATTTTATTCAAAACTTGGGTTTTTGCTTTATATAAAGAGAGATCACTTGACATTTAATACATAAAAACTAACCAGGAAATTACTGAAAAAATCCTGCAGCAGTGAAGCGTCCCTTAGTTGCAGCTGATAGTCTGTACCCAGCTCATCTCCTGCATGGGCTATGGCACAGCAGCTCTTTATTGGCTGGGATCCAGCCAATGGCGTAAGAGCTCTCCCCCGGGGTACAGTTCAGCTTCCTGGTCTGCAGCTTTAACCTTCATTGCTGCATTGGCAACTGGCCAAGTTCGGGACTTGCACATAGCACAACTGGATAAACCTTTGCAGTCATAAAGACCGCCAGAGTCTGCCACTATTAAAAATTACCATAACTTCTACACCAACCACCTGGACTTTAGAAAACTTTGACTTCAGTTTTCTGCTTGTACTGTACATGGCATGCCAGCTGTATAGGACTGAATGTCCAGTTATAAAAAAAAAAAAAAAAAGCATCACAAGTAAGATCATTTATAACATGTGACCTCATGTCGTGGGGGTAGATTTGTAGTGGGATTTTTCATGATTTTTCGAATTGCTTGAAAATGTTCTTATGGCTACTTAAACCGAAACTTGACAGCAAGGGCCTGTATCATAAAGTTGGATTTTTGCGCTAGCGAGACAACTAGTTAGATTTAAGTTAGTCTGGGATGTAAGTGAACAATGATAAAGTCAATTTACTGGAAACTGGAGTACCTTAAATATGACAGGTTATCTGACTAACCAGCAAACCTCACTTTGTGATACAGGTGCTTGGTCTCTCTGTTTCCCTCCAAATCTAAAGCGTAAAGGAATTGTTGTTTCTGAGAAAAGCGGCTTGAAGAAAGTGATAATAAATTACAGGCCCTACCTTCTCCTTGTTTGTCTGTTTGAGCAGGAAAAGAGTATGGAGGCCTTTTAAAGATTGTAACCTGAGTAGAGATGGGGGTGGTGATGGTTTATGTACAAATATTTTGTCATCAAGCTACTGGATGGAAGGAATGTCAAAAAGGTGTGTCTGTATTATATATCTGTATTATTTGTATTAAGAGAAGCAAACAGTATATGTGTTTTCATTTCTTACTGAAATATAGGTTTCATATGTATATTTATAGATTTGATCTGTCTCTTGTCGGGTCTCAGTCTTCTTTGCATCGCCACACAGAAATAAATCTACATTCTTGGTTTTTAAACATGCTTCTGTTTTTCACAAAAATCCATTCATATCATTTTGTAAGAAAATGTAAGGAATTATTTATAAATTGAAAACTGATTAACTTAAAAACTGGCGTGCCCCACACTCCACACAGGAAATGGATTTCATAAATAAAACCTAAAAAGGTTATTTATTTCTTAATATTTTTCCCTTTCATTATTTTTCCTAAAAGTAATTTGGCTCAAACAATGTTGTAAATGATCATATACATCTAATCGTAACTGGTGCCCAAACATAAATATTTTAAATACTGTGCTTTGTGACCCTATAAAGAATGTAAGTGCTGCCAACATAAGCACAAATAATGACAGGCAGCTCCCGGTTAAGAGGCCGAACCCTGGGATTGGCCAGAGCTTGTGCTCACACTGGAAGCCTGTCGTCCTCACCTGAAAGGACGACTGTTCACCAGTCTGAACACACACGACAGCGGCCATGAAAGCTAGTCACGTTCAGGCAAGCATATCATGCACTGAAAATTCAGGGGAGGTGAAGATGAGGAAATAAGGGTCAAAGATTGATTCCTTCTGTGTTTGTTTAGCCACATTTTTAGGTCATACTGGACAAATCCATGGACAGTAATTTGCATACCAGAAACAGACATGTATGAAAATGTGTGCTAAGCCTTTCAAAGTAATGATGCTAGGAGAGTTGGTTCCTAATTTGTTAAAACGTCTTGTCTTATATTCATAGAAATCTGTGAATTTTGCTTTGCAACCTTCATACACTTTTCCAAGTGAACCTTCGGACATGGAGTGAAATATCCCATAGGTTTCAGTGTTAATCATGCCTGTCATGCTCTGGAGGATTTTTGCAAGGGTGCATTGTTATCATTATTATGATACTTCTTGTTATTATTATTACTACTACCATTACCATTATTACTACCACCATTGCTATTACTATTATTACTACTACCATTGCTATTACTATTATTACTACTACCATTACCATTACTATTATTATTACTACCACCATTACCATTACTATTACTATTATTATCGCTGTTGTTGTGGTTGTAGCCACTGTTGTTTGTGTTATATGCCATACCTCACCACTGAACCACCTAAGCTCATGGCCTGTGTTTACATGTTTACATACTCTGGCACTCTTCACTTCCTATAGTACAATCCAGGCCTTTGACTTCTGCTGATATTTGGTTCTCTTATGTTGTGTGTATTATCTCATCCTGTTTTAACTGATGCTGTAACACTGACATTTCCCTTAGTGGAATTATTAAAGTTCATCCACTCTACTCTACTCTCATCTAATGTAATGCAATTTAATCCTGTCCCTAAGGTACATTTTCTGTACATGCTCGGCCCAAGTCATGATATCCGATAGAGCTTTTATTTCCATGCATTGACAAGTGGGCCTTGAACTGACTTCATCATCGTGGACAAGCCGAGCGTTTCTTTGCAGGATCGTGAACGCGCTCACAAGGCCTTCCCTTACCTCGGCCATTCGGAAAGCGAGGCAGACACAGCACAGGTGTAGAACGCAGCCATGGTGCCATGCTTGTTTTGGCCTTCAGAAGTGCCGAGATATTTTTGGTCTGAAAAGTTCAATGTTAACGTTTTCTTAACGAAATATTAGGGTTCTGGCACCAAGCAGAAACCCACAGGGGTACAAACTAAAATAACACTACATAATAAGAAGAGCAGAGCAGTAGTGTGCTATGGTATAAATCGCCTTTACACTGGATGCACTCAGTCATCGCCAAGCAGAAGGTGTATATACCTCGAGATTTGTTTTCCAGATTTCGTCTTCATATATTTACAGATAGGTGCATTTATTTCACTTATTTACAACACAAATGATAAGACTCAATCATTACTAATAAAAACTTTGTGCATGTAGTTCAACTTCATTTAAAGAGAAACACATTTGTGGCCCTGGGTGTTCTGGCAGCCTAGGCCAGATTCTGCTATATTAAAAACATCTCAGCATCTGGTATATGGCTGCTAATTAGCTAACTTGCGTACGCTTCACAAGAAAAGTAGTGAAATGTTAAATAACTGTAATGTTATGGAATGCAACCAGAGATATTTCTAATCATTTTTTCACACGTTCTTTTGTGGGGTAAGCATCTGTGCTGTGATCAGAAGGTTACCAGTTCAAGCCTGGCCGTGGTACTTCTGTGGGTCCCAGCTCCCTGGCGCCACAACAGCTGGCTTATTATTATTATTATTATTATTATTATTATTATTAATCAAATGGCGCCCTAAGTGATCACCTATGTCGCCTATAGGGCAGGCTGGCCCTGGAGTAGCATAACTGTGGCACCACAAATCTGCAGGAAAGTCAATCCAATCATGATAGCTGTTGCCTGGAATGTTTGAGACGGCTGAAACACAGTAGGCAGCTTTTTCAGAATCAGGCAAAGTGATGACCGTGAAACCTGGTCCTTGAGGCTATTTTTATGCCATCTCTGGCAATTTATTTCTGAGGATAACAGACAGCTGTTACTCATTGTCCAGTCACTTTACTACTCTAATAAAATATGTTCAAGTTAGATTGTATGTTGATCAAACTTATTTCCTTACATTTACTACCCCAATATTTCCTATTACCTATACTTCCTCTAATGCTTAAATAGGTTAGTATGTAAAACTCATGGAGCAAGGCCCACCAAAACCATTGCTAGTTACAGCTGAAGCACATTAGATGTTGCTTATAAGAATTTAACACAACTTACCATTTATACCTGTTAACTGTATGATACACCAGTTCATTAGGGACACCTGATTGTTAATATATTGTGTATAATGACATCACCATGAAGCAGCGCTAACATTGGTGCATTATACTTCACTATTTCGTGTGCCATGGTCCGTTAAAAATACCGTGTAAGGCAGGATAATCGTTAGCCAGCTAAATATGACAGTGACAGTGGATCTTTGTTCTGTTGCCTCTTTGTCACTTTAGAGATTTCTATACAAGTTTTTTTTATTACATCCATGATTTTAAAAATACCTCTTGGGATGGAGTGGTGGCCCTGAGGCTAGGGAGCTATATCAATAATCAGAAGGTTGCTGGTTCAAATCCCATAAATGCCCAGAGTGATTCTACTTCGTTGGGACCTTAACCTATGATTGCTTTGTCCTGGGTATAATCATCCAGCCCTATAAGGAGGTCCTCCAACTTACAGGGAATAATTTGGGGGTTGGTGGCAGGATTGACACTCCAGTCACTGGGGGGAAAAAAAACTCACACTGGTCCATTTGGACTAGTGTGCTGCTGAGGTATCACACGGCTGCACTCAGGTTCACATCCCTGAGGAGGTGGGTGTGGCAATGCACTAAATCAGTGCATGTTCCTTACCTCCTCTCTCTTGATGATTAGCTTATCTCCTTAAAACAGGAACAATGTTTTTTTTTTTTTTTTTTTTAAGCCCGGGGGTAAGGGGGCATACTGGAGTACCTTGAGGGAAAACCCATGTGAACAGACGACCTCCACACACAAAACCAGTGCAGAGGCACTGGTCACAGAGGTGTGCGACAACCATACCAACCACTGCTCTACCAGTCCTACTCCATTCAAAACAAAACATATTCAGATTTTGATTGTCTGCTGGGAACTCTCCAATCTGTGGGTATCATTTTAGTCTAAAAGACTGCTGCTTGCTTAACCAGTGGGAATGCAAGTAACAGACCAGCATTTTCTTAAAATCAATGCGGACCACAGAATTTTTGAGGACAACAGTGATGCATGATAATTTGGAAGTACCTCTATGAGTCCCATGGAATTCAACACAATAATACAAATATTTACCTATGTCACATGACATTCATTCTGCTGGTTTTAAGGTTTTTTTGCATACTAGTTCTGGGGACTTAGAAGCCTCTGCATTTTCTGCAATCCTGAGCAAACTAATCTAATTCAGCTAATGAGGGCCTCCATTATCAGTTTTCCAGCGCAGTCAGTCAGATGTGTTACTGCTGGCCTAGAGAAAAAATGTCTCTGTCCAGTATGGGCCACCGAACAAGAGCTGAAGATAAGCAGGTCAACAAGCCCCACTATGTTCCTGGATCCATGTATGGTCAAGTCACATTATAGGACCATCGACCATAGTGTTTGTACAATTCTCAATTAAATGCATTGACAGAAAATGTTTGTGAATTCAAAGGTGGGTGTTCATCTTAAGGCATCAACATCATATAAAGTGCATCCATCAATGTAAAAATGATAAAATACGTTTGTTGTTATGCCATGTCCAAGGATTAAGCTTAGAGCCTGATAATCATATTTCATAATACTGTATATTTGGATATAAGTAAAAATCAGTTTTGTTGTTTTTTTAAACCAATCAGTTCAGTTTTCTGTAATCATCATCATCATCATCTTTGATGAAGGCACTAACAGGGCAGTGGTGTAAGAAGTAGACTTGTAACCTGAAGCACCATGTGGAGAACTTGCTGTTGTACCATTCAGTAAAGCACTTCAGCCTGGATTAAAGTAGCACATCCAGTAGCATGAATGGCTTCACGTGGAAAGAGTTTTGGCTAAACACCAAGTACCTTGGATACAGCATAAAGCAGCATTACTGTTACTCTGCTGACCTCTTGTGGCCGACATGATGAGTGCATCAATGGTTGACATCAATGTTCACAGTTCTATTCAAGAGCTGTTTCAAATTAAACAGCAAACCCACAGCACAGTAATGTCTTGAACAGAGTAAAATACACAAAAGCACAAGACTTTTAGAATAACAAGTATAGATAACTATTGAGAAAATACAATTATGTCACTGTCATTTATTATGAAGCCTTGTTTGTAAACCATTATAAAATTAACCCCACCTTCCACATGCAACTGCTGTGAAGAGTAGCCATCAAGCAAAAGATATTATTTCTGTCACTTGATAACATGTTGTAAATATGTTTGGTTCCGTTAGTGGTATATTGCACTGTTTACATAATGTAAATGTAGCCACTGTGTCTTGCAGAGCTGACTAATATGTCAGTGTTCTGACGATAAAAAACAGACCTTTGAATGTAGACCTAGAGAGCAAAATTACTTTCAATAATTTAATTTTGTCATGATAAAACTAGTGATTTATATATTTACCCTGTGACTTGTCATGTGTTATTACATTTGTGTTATTACATTGACATTCATTCTGCCATTCCTCAAGTTGCCTAAGTCACCAAACTGTAAATGTCCCATCCCAACATACAGCCCTGACAGAGCACCACCATTTTTCCTCCCCTGATTTCTTTCACTTCACATCACAGACATTCAAAAACAGAAAAAAAACATTGAACTACAATAAAGATTCTCTCAAACAGGGCAAAACAAAATGAAGGTCACGGGTCAGAATAGAATCTCACCAGTATCGCTGTGGACTTCAATACCTGCAAACAGTCGCATGCTGCAAAAACCAAAGTTCAAAGCTTGGTCTTGATGAAAGTGTCACTCTGAAACCATCGCCGGGGAGATCTCCACGCTGCTGTTAGTGACCCGGATCCCATACCACCCCGCCCAGAACTGGGTGTCCTGTCCTCCATGAGTGAACCTGATGAAGCGGACGCCTGGCCCGTAATTTCGGAACACATGGGTCATCTGCAAGACAGGTCACAATAGCGGGTCCAATACCGTACAATGCCTATTGCTCCTACACCACCTCCTCTGCCATCTCCTCCTCCTCTCCTCTGCTAGCAGCGTTAACACTGAACATAGTGACAACATTCACTCTGCATTTTCATTTGTATATTATACATACAATAGTTATTTATATTGTATTCCACAACAGTATATTACCAGATAATACATTCTGTTATGTACTTTACATGACCCTTTTCCCACTTCTGACCTTGTGTCACTTGTCTTTCAGCTCAATATTGCACTATTTGTCTTGCAGTTGCATTACTGCATGTTTGATGCCCCTGCCTGAAGTTCCTCTCAGGTCTTAATAATACTTATACTACGGCACTGTTGAATTCTCAAATCTGATTGGTCAGAAGGGTGTTGATTCATTTTCTATAATCGCACATGTAGTATTAGCCAGGCGAATGACAGAAGGAAATAAATGCATTATCATCTTTCATAAATAACATTATTTAAAATTCCAGAAGAGGAACACAATTTAAAATTAATGGAAACTAAACACAAGTGATTAATCATTGATGGAAGAAAGTACTTAAAGTAATCAGCTCTTAAACATGAAAATAATGTCTTTAGGTATAAACATTTAAGCCAAATTTGTGGAAATGGTAATAATAGCAGGTTAATGCACTCCAATGCGCAGGATCTGGGACCTTAGTGTGCTAGGGGATCTGTGTCCTTCAGGTATTCAGAGCTGTGGTCTTGGCCAGACAAGACTACCAAGATAAATAACAATAAATACCAGAGTGAAATACCCAAACCGGGTTACCAGGACCCACCTCTGGAGCCAGGTCTGTTCGCCAGCGAGAACCTGGCAATCATACAGCCCACATAAAGAGAATGCACTCAACCATTTTGGTGCAAGACCCCATGAGGGCGTGGTGGTACTTACAAGACTAGCTGAATATTGCTTCTATGCAACAGTATGTTGCAGGGATGAAAGCTGACTTATCTGTGAGTATGCGCCAAACGGTTCAGAGTAGGCAAATCGTATCGCTCACTCCAGTTCTATCTTTCTCCTGTGACGGGTCAGTTACTGGAAGCTTAATCTAGCTGTATGCTTGTGCTGTTTCATCTGCTTTGCTTATACGTCTCTTTGGACAAAACTGTCTGCTAAACGAATAAATCTAAATGTCAACGTCAATGTAATGGCAGTGACCCTAGGACAGGGCTCTCCAACTCCGGTCCTGGAGAGCTACTATCCAGCAGGTTTTCTGTCCCACTTGGCTTCTGATGAGCCACACCTGGCCCTGGTGTTTACCTGAGAACAGGCGTGGCTCATCAGAAGCCGGGTAGGATAGAAAACCGACTGGATAGTAGCTCTCCAGGACCGGAGTTGGAGACCCCTGCCCTAGGACCTCCCTGTTAAAAAGACAGCATAGACCAGCATGATTTCCATAATGGTCCATGCTAGTTATTGCTGAATTGGTGCTGGTGTAGCTGGTGGACCAGCATAGCTGTGCTGGTTTAGCTGCAAATGAAGCTGGACTACCAGCTATATTTCATTAATGATGCCCGTCAACAGCACCAAAACACAACATATGCTGGTACACCCAGCATGCATTATGGCTTGTGGTGCTGCTAACCAGCTGTGCTGATCTATACTGGTTTTCTCAGCAGGACTGTTGACCGAAGAAGGATGTCTTCAGGTCAAAGCTTGCACAGGGGCCTCTTGGGTCACCTAAATGTAAGGGCTGCAGCAAAGGTTGGCATGGAGGCAAAAGCAAGTGCATAGGAAGAGTCTGGAAAGGCCACAAAGATACTTGCCGCTTTTCTACTGCCACCAAGAACTGAGCCGGACCCAAGCCACCCGCAAAGAGACGGTTTTCCATTGTAAATTATGCAAGCCGGATCCGACCCATACCCACGCTAACATGGCCATGCTTGCTAGCAGAACCAAAAGCGCAACTGAACCGAGCTGGTTGCATCACCACCATCTGGGGTGCGTCTCCCAAAAGCTCCCGTTAGCAGCTTACGTAGTTGGACTCATTCAGTTGCAAGGCTCCAACTATGTAAGTTGCTAATGTAGTTAGCAACCATGCTTTTGGGAAACGTACCCCTGATTGGTTGAAATGCGTGGAGATGCCTGTGTTCTGTGTCAATATGCAGAGATTATCTAAAGGAAAAAGGTTATATTCTATATATAATTCATTATTAAAAGTATCACACATTGAAATATATTGATGCATTCCTGATAACTCAGAACTTACAACTTTCTAACCTTCTACTAAAAAATTTCTACAGAACAGCTAAACGGAATGGATTTGCAATGCACATTTACATAAGCTAATGCTAATTCCGCTAATGCTTGATGCCAACATAACACGGTGATTCTCACAGATCTGCTAGTGGTAATTAGCACACAGTAAATCACAATCTACACCGTAGGAACAGTAAATAAGCATCTCTTCAGTTTTACGTCACTATTGCTCACCAAACCCACCAACGCTTTACCGGACCGACCTGTTTGGTTCGGAAAACGAAAGCGAGCTGGAACCACACTGTAATTAGTGCCTCTTGGGTACTGCCTTATTCCTGTATGACAGTGGAAAAACGCCAGGTCAGTGGCCCCAGAGAGATTCTGACAAACCATTTAACACCAAAAAGAGGGAGGCAGGATTTTGCTCAGACTCTGTTTAGTAAGAGTGAGGAATTAGAGGAATTCTGGGAATTGGGTGGGTGTGACTCGCTTGGCATGCTGTGACAAGTATTCTCAAGATGATGAAGTTGTAGCTTAAGATTTTAAGACAAACTGGATACTGCCAAATTCAATATTTTTGTGCTGTAGTCTGAAGGAATTTGAGGCATGCAAAGACTTTATTGCCTTGCTACTATGATTTTTATAACCTACCGTGTCAACCCAAAAATAAGATGGGTTTTTTTCCCATCAAAATACGTCTGAAAAAGTGGTGTTGTCTTGTACTCATGGTCTAGACAAAAAAGGGAACAGATGGCTCCAAATACGATATTTTGTAATGAGTATTTTGCCTTCTTGTAATATAGATTTGCCATAAGATTTCTTGCATGAGCATGAGAGTCAGGCAGCATGAGGGTCACGGCAGATGCGTGAGAGCTGGCAGCCCTGCGTGTGTTTTAACATGTATGCCTGAGTGTCATGAAATTGTTGGCTTCCCTGTCTGTGCCTTTGCTAGTATTAATCTGATTAACATTCATTTTAAAAGGGCAGTCATATCATTATGGGGGTCTTCTGCATTGAAAGCGTTCTGCGTCCTCAAGGGTTGTGGAGTTTGTAACATTCATTATATATCCCCTCCCCCCCACAAAAAAAAAACAAAACAAACATTTGTTTTTTGGAAAGTTTGCTGTTTTAGACACTTATTGTAATCCAGTTGCTTGTGGCTGCTTTATAAGCTGTGGTTGCTGGGTAATTTATGTGTTTTTGTCAAATAAAATTATTTTTCTTTATGAAGGTAAGATTTGGTATTCCAAAAAACCTTTTTTTCTAAAAACAGCTGCCAAAAAGTGGGGGAGTCGTCTTATATTTAATCCAATATGGTAATATTTAAATAAAACCTTTCTGTGGTAAAAACATTTACGTGCATGAAACTAGTAGCAAATGTGAACTGAAAACAAAATAATTGCATGCATCAAAAATTTGTCAGATATAGAGCTTGGCAGTGCTTTAAACATGGAGCACTGCAGGTACCAAGGGTAAACACTGCAATTAGCACTGGATGAAAGCTTCAGCTGATCAGCTAAACTTAATCCACATAAACTAACCCCAGCAGAAACCACAATTCAAACAGTGTTTACCTGAATTTTAGTTTTATAAGGCATGCCACTTACCCTTTCCCACTGCATCTTATTCCACTGAGGGAAAGTCACTGGATCTGGACAGAACGTCTCAATCACTCGTTGTTCTTGGTCGAGCAGCTCAACACAAATCTCATACACACATCCACAGTCCCAGCGGGGAGAAAACCTGCCATGCACATACCAAACCAGAAGATTAAAGTTCTCTGAGAAACACGGCAACAGTCACAGAAATACGAGCTGCTCTCACCAGTCAGATATTACGATATCAGGCTGAATTTCATCCATTAGATATGGCCCATACCCCTCTTTAACCACGTCTATTAGTTGGGATTTCTTGCAAGACCTAAAATCCAACAGAACAATGTGAAAATGTATAAACAACCCATGTAAACCATGAAATATAATGGGAAATTGTATATAAATCTGTATAAATCTACAAAAATACGTGAAGACCGATACACACATACATCCCATAATATGTTTACTTAAGAGATTCAGTTCAATACTCACCCGAAAGAAGTAACAAAGTACTTCTTAACTCCTTCATCTGGAAAATTTAGAGCTACATCTTCAATTTTCCACCCATCACCTCCATTTAACATGATTGTCCATCCTGTGAACATTTCTTAATGATTGGAAGAGAAACAAAATCTGTTTAACAAGGAGCAGGCAACGTTTTTCGTTTATACTGTAATTCGCCTCCCCTCTAACCCTTTATCGCACTGATAATCCATCCCCATCTCCATCTATTTCTTACCATCAGCTCTGGGGTTCTTCAGCAGATTTTTTCTATTCTTACTTAAGATGTAAAACTGGCACCAATCTTCAGGACATTTGTTCTGATTATGCAGCTTAAGCCCTTCCCGCCGGCACCTCTCTCTCCAGTAGGAAGCGCTGTCAACTATTTCCTTCCACTGATGACAAACAAGCCGGCAGATGCAAACCACATCATGTGGGGAGATGTTAAAAAACACTTCCTCTAGCACTGCAGTAGGGAGCAAAGGCAGCATCCTGGGAAAAAAGGTGAGAAGTTGCTCCTCAGAAAAAGTATGGAATATTTATTTCAGTTGTTTTAAAAACTATTTAAAAATTGCCCACATTTCTGCCTAATTCAGTAAGTATTCAGCTATATTAGTTCATTGGTTTACGGTCCACCATCTGGTTTGTGTTAATATTGAGAGGAATCTGTAACACTTATCTTACAGGGATATTTAAATTTAACTACATATTCAATTTTTCCTCAAAAATAGTGCTGTTAAAATTAATTCTTGAACTTCAGTGACAAAGCATGAAACTTGATTATAAACACAGAACAATAAATTTTTCATTTTAAAAATAGCATTCAGCTAAATTAATTTAACCAATCATTAGCCCCTTCAGCAATCAGGAAATTTAAGCTGATTGATTAAAAAATACAAATGAATGCTTTACTTTCAATTATCTAAACTTCTAAGTAGCATACGGGTCATTCCATTTTAATTCAAATAAAAATGGAAAGGCCATTTGTTATTTATTATGAAATTCCAGGACCTCAAAGGGGGGGGCAATTCCAATAGATTATACCATTTATGACCCACTTTCACCACCCATGGGTGCAATGATATACAAAGGCCTTGGCGAGTCTTGAGGTCCAGGACCATTTTAGGTATAATTATGGGCTGTGTGTGGCTCTACAAGTTATTCGAAAGTCTGATTCGAAAGTCTCTAGCTTAAATCCTGAAGCTGACAGAGTTATATTAAGATACCACTGCTGGATTCTTCAGCAAGGACTTCAACTCCAAAAGCCTTGCGCTCACCTGTGTCAGTGTGTCTCATAGGAGAGTAAGGTGACATATATGAAAACTGAATACTTTTTTGATACAGGTCAGCAGCTGTGAACCTAGTGCCACCTAGTGAAACTAGGACGTAAATTAGCACTGGGTCCGCTCACATCAGTGACTGATGCGACTAAGTACAGTAACATTAAAATTTAGCCAACATATCCGGAACACTAAACCTTATAAGTATTATTCTTCTCGGAAGTAATTCTGACTGAGGTGAAATCAGTTTCAGGTTGGACATTCAGATCCACACTCTCCTGATTAGCAGCGGTGTTTCACTCACTCGAGACGGCATAAGGCGGTCGAAAAACGGCCAGATCAATTCCACAGCCTGGGAGATGCTCGCGCGCCGCGAGAAGGGTCTGGCTGCAGCCGCTCACAACGATCCGCGATCTGCACGCTCTGCCACAACAGGAAGCGCAGAGGAATCAAGCGCTAACTTAGTTCTTGAGGCCAGAACGGTATGTTAAGGTTTATTATTTGTATTACTGGATTATATAGTTACAAGTTTATTTATTTCATGCCATACATTATTGCAATGTAGTGAGTTAGTAACTTTTTTCCTCTGACTGGAATGAATCATTTCAGTTAAAGCAACTACGGTAAAATAGACACATTTCTACTTTTACAGAGCTTTTCATGGGGTTATCTTGTGTCTTCGTTTCCAGCATATAGTTTTTAGTTGTTCGTGTGGTCTTAAGGAGATTGTTTCTCGGTCTTCTTATGGCACGGCAAGACAAATTTATTATCATAACATCATTAGGGTGACACAATTTCACAATAAAAATGCATATAAAGTGCTTGAAACGATACAAACAACAGTTGCTGTGTCCTATAGGGCTGAGGTAGAACTACAATTGGCACCAGGTTTTGGGTTACAGGCTCCTACGGCCTAAAAGCTATTGGGGAAAAAAAGGCCTAATTTTAGAGGAAAAAAAAAATATCAAGTAAGCAAATGGTTAAAATCGAATGAAAGTTGCTGTGTCCTATAGTGCCCAGGTAGTAGTATAATTTGCACCCATTTGGGGGTCATAAGCTCCCATTGCCTAGAAGCTATTGAAAAAAATCTATTTGCCCATTTTCATAATCATATAAAATACAATTAAGTGTTAAAAATGAGTAAAATTCACTGTGTCTTGTGTATATGAGGTAGTTGTGGAATATGCCCCCATAATTGGAGTTACTGGATCCCACTACATTGAAATTATTGCAAGCAAACAGTATTTTATTATTCTGACAGTAATTCGTTGACGGTCCCTAAATCAGCGGTGCGCGGGCGTCTCCGAGGCTGTGGAATTGATCTGGCCATCTTTCTACTGCCTTATGCCGGCTAGCGCGAGTGAAGCACCGCCGCTAAGTCTGGAGAGTGTGGATCTGAATATCCAACCTAAAACTGATTTCAACTCGGTGCTCCGAGCAGGTTTGAGGATTTGGATGTGCTGCTATGACAACACATCCAGCAAGAGTTTCGAAAAACCGACAGATCCAGGATCATGCCAAATCGTCAACAATTACATCCGGTTAAAAGAGTAATCCATGTACGAAAAACACCCCCCAAATCTGCTAAAATATAAAGCAACAACATACAACAGTGTGTTCATGGAGGTAGCCATGTTTGTTCCGAGATGTGCTCGAACGGGAGATTGTCGGACGTGATGTCACTCACCTCGCAATTTCTGGATTCCGGGAAAAATCGAACGTCTTGCGTCCCAAAAAGAGACGGGTGACTCGGGTGTTCCGGTTACGTAATTGTCGGGGTTGTATTGTATTGGAAACATTAATATTCATGAGAAAAGCTACCCGATTGGCCAATGTATGCCTTAAACGGAATGGCTGAGAAACCATGCTAATCGCTAACTACCAGAATCTATAAGTCAGAACACTATTAGCCATTGACAAGGAAAACAGACTGTATTGTGACTGTGTTCAAAGGCTTAACATTTACAGTCATACTTTGGATAGGTATTTTACAGCAGATGGATTCGATTTTGAATAATGACGTCTCCATATTTCAATCCATTTCTAGAAAACAGCGGAAATGCACCGAGTCCAATGTACATTTTACTTCCATTGCAAACAATGACTTAAGGAAATTCAGTAAGGGACGTCTACGGGCCTGCGATGGGATGGCCCCCTGTCCAGGGTTGTTCCCTGCCTCGTGCCCGTTGCTTCCGGGATAGGCTCCGGACCCCCCCGCGACCCAATAAGGATAAAGTGAGTTGGAAAATGGATGGATGGACGTCTACGGATTGAAAAAATATCAAAATATATATCAATGGGAGCTCATTTCACTTTATTTGCAGATGCTGTAGACACCAATGACCAGGTTACCACCGAAGTCGGCATTCCACTTGAAGTCTGAATCTGCAGAACAGTATAGACGTACAATATGGATGAGAAATATTACAGATAGCCCCAAGCAAAACGAATTGAGACAACCCCTCCCAACCACTCAGAATCTTAGTAAACTGGAAGGAGGCAAGTTTTAAGCTTTATACCCTGATTCGCTGTCAAGAATCACGTGCTCCACACTACAACTTAAGGGGCCGCACCTATGTTGACTAAACGTAATATAGCAAGGCTGCCAACTCTTTAACATCTGACTTGACATTCAGGTTTCAGACTCTCACGTTCACGCAAGAAATCTTACGGCAAATCTGTATTATTCCGTTATAAACCATTAGCTGCATCAAAAAACTATTTACAAGGTAATAAAACTGTTGCATGCATTTAAATGAGGATGCATACTTTTCAATTGAAAATCTCACGCCATCCAGCTGAAAACAAAGCTGGAAACCCTAGTACAGTAACCTGAATAATACGATTATTTCACTGTACAAGTGTTAACTTCAAACAATAAACACTGACTATTGTAAAATGACATTCCAACAAAATTTTATTTCCAAACCGATGATTTTACTTTTCATCGTGACCGAAACGTCACTCCTACACGTTTCTCGGAAGGTTCTTGCTGAAACGAAGTACTTAATCATGTGCTTGAGTAACGTGTACTTCCAATAACGAAAGAAAACTCCTCCCTGTTCCCTCTTTTAAAAAAAAAGCAAAACAAAAAAAAAAAAACGCTGTTTTGAAATACAGTGTGTGCGTGGCTAACAGATCGATGAGCGTCAGTTCGGAAGCACAGAGAGGCGCACCGAAGGACTTTCAAAGAGATTTGTGCGCCACTAGATGTTACAGAGGCACGGGAAATGCAAAGTGCGTCCTTTCAAAAGGAGGAGTGAAACCGCATAAATCCAAGCTTTGGTTTATATATAGTGTGTGTGTCATGGACTGAGCGGTGACGGAGTACTAAATGCGCAGCGCGGGGGCTGGAGATGCTGGTAGAGGTGGGAGTCAAAGCACTGTAGCTCATAACCCCATTTTTGAAAAAGAAAAAAATAATAATTTACTATAGTTGCATTTGACAGAATTTTCGTTTGGATTGACTTGGTACCGTTTATTTATAATTCCTCTCTAAGGGAAATAAAGAAATAAAAATTACACTTCATATTAGTTTTGATCTCTTGTCCGTATGTGCGGTGTGTGTGTATGTATGTATGTATGTATATGTATATATG